>OV281093.1:18378649-18398649 GCA_923060345.2 Erebia aethiops
AATACAGAGGCACACAGAACAAGTATAGAGTATGGAGGCCAGCACGCACCCATCATTAGCTTTGTTAAAGTTACAAATGACTTGATTTGTGCGTGCCGACCTCCACTCTTTGTGTATTAAGAAATATCCAAATATACAAATATATAAATATACAGGAGCACGATAGAAGTTTGATCTAGTCGTGCATAATTTACATATGGCAATCAGCCTTAATCAATTACGTCTGATTGAATTTTTTGAGTTGACGGGCAATGTATTGTAGGTGTGCGTTGAAAGTTTTTATGAGCACAGGTTTCTTTAAGATGCATTTAATGTCATAGGGGTTAACAATGCCCGCCGCTATCTCGTGGTTGGTTCTAGTGTTTGCAAATCGCGGGCACACCTGGATGAGGTGCTCCAGCGTTTGTGCAGTGGTGCCATCGCATGGGCAAAGGTCATCCTGGGTGATGTGGAATCTATGAAGATATGATTTATGATATCCATGATTAGTGAGGAATTGGGTTATGTGAAAGTATGGTCTAAATTTGGAGAGGAATAAGTCAAGTGATTCGAGGGATGGGAAAAGAACTCTTTTAATGGACTAAAAACCATAATCGATGCGTTGATTCACTCGGTCTTTCATTGATTGTATTATGGGACAGGAGTGGGAGTTTACTGTGTGGCGTGTGTCATGTTTATGTCCGAATTTGGTGTTGCGCTGAGCGCAATTGCTACAATTGGGAGGTTTATTTTGCGTTTTTGCAGGGCACTCAGCTTCCTTGTGTGTCTCTTCAGCGCAGTATGAGCATCGTGTAGCCTCTGAGGCCTGGCAGTGTTTTTGAGTATGCCCAAATTGAAAACATGCATAGCATTGCATAAAGGGGGAGAATTCCTCCACATGAACCCTCTGGTGGTCGATACACAAGCGGCCTGATTTAACGATTTTCTTAAATATACTGGGGGAGGTGATGAGGACCGCATTGTATAATTTATCATTCCGATTACGCCTAACAAAGCGAAGTTGGACGTCTGAGCTTGGCACCGTATCAGGATTTGAGGCAAGTGTCGGATTTTGGCGCAAAATTATGTTAGTTAATTCCTCAGGTGCAGCGTCTTTGGATATACCCTTAATGATGACCATTGGTCGAAGCAGGCGAGCCGGCTCAGCACTGACCTTGTTGGAATCACTCAGACGCCTGAGGGCATCATCCCTATGTTGTTCCGTATCAAATTCGACCCTAAGTTTGTTGTTGGAAATGGGCTGAATGCCCGCAGGGCCGTAATTGCTGTCGCGGAAGCTGATGCTGTTCCTCCAAGCAGTCATCATCTCCCGCCGAGTGTTTATTGGCTCTTTAGTCGCGACAATTATTGCCGGTCGGGACACAGGGGCGTGTGGGGCATGGGATGTCGCCGGTGTAAATGTCGTTGGTGTTGGTGTAGCCGGCGTGGCCAGTATCCGCGCGTATGTGGGGTGCGTCGGTTCAGAAGCAAGGGAGATCAGATCAGTTTTCAGGTTCCCTATTTCTCCTCGGACGCAGTCCGTTATATCTCTTTTCATAGTCGCACTAGTAGGGGCCGTGGAGAGGTCGTTGCGCAGCTTCCTTACCTCATCCACACAAGTGGCAAGTTCTTTACGTAACTCCTCGACATTAGCAACAGCTGCAGTCGCAGTCACCGCGTCAATTGAGGCAACCGATGCAGCTGTATCCGGAGGGGCAGGGGTATTGGGGTCAGACGGGAGGGCAAGCGTGCCAGAGAGACGCTCAAATGCTGCCACTGCCAGCCGCATTTCCTCAGCAGCTTGAGCGATGAGCTTCTTATTGAGGGCGGTAACGCTTTTTCCATCAAAAACAGCCGAAACAATGCTCTTTGAGAGCGCATTTACTACGCCAGCCAACGAGGTCAGATCTGTCACTTGGGCAGCTTTTGCAGGAAGTTCAGGTGTTGCGACAGGTTGATTGAGCGCACGTCTAGAGCTTTTAAGGGGCGCCGAAGGGACCGTCGCAGTATCAGCTGCAGAACCAGTCGCCATCGTTTCGGTAGCCACAGTCGCAGTAATGGCTACTGTGTTCATGTCAGCATAGTCTGACGTGTAATCCGGCCCAGTCGGGGAGCCCTGGCCAAGCTCAGGCGCCTTTGTTGGAGTTCTAATCATTTCTAATATTTAACTTTAATCACATGTGTATTTATGAATTCATTCGAGACTTACATTGGTATCCATTCGCAGGGAGGAGTCAGGCAATCAGGTCCCAGGTCCCAGCAACTCGAGCCACTCATCACACACTCTCACTCACTGACACTGCACACTGAACACTAGAGTAATGTATCGTAGTCACTGAGATCACTATTATGACCAATGTCACAGATGACCCCGGTCCCCGAGGCCGCCTAGGTCCCCGAGGTCCCCCAAGTCCCCGAGGTCCCCGAAGTCCCAGAGGTCCCCAAAGTCACCGGTCCCCCGCAGATGCCGATGTCACTGAGGTGACAGGTCCCCAAGGTAGCCGAGGTCCCCGAAGTCCCCCAAGTCCCCGAGGTCCCCGAAGTCCCCGAGGTCCCCTAGACCACCGGTCACCGAGGTCGCCCAAGTCCCCTAGGTCCCCCAAGTCACCAAGGTTGCCCAAGTCCCCTAGGTCCCCCAAGTCACCGAGGTTGTCCAAGTCCCCCAGGTCACCGGTCGCCGAGGTCGCCCAAGTCCCCTAGGTCCCCCAAGTCACCGAGGTTGCCCAAGTCCCCTAGGTCCCCCAAGTCACCGAGGTTGTCCAAGTCCCCCAGGTCACCGGTCACCGAGGTCGCCCAAGTCCCCTAGGTCCCCCAAGTCACCGAGGTTGCCCAAGTCCCCTAGGTCCCCCAAGTCACCGAAGTTGCCCAAGTCCCCTAGGTCCCCCAAGTCACCGAGGTTGCCTAAGTCACCTAGGCCCCCCAAGTCACCGAGGTTGCCCAAGCCACCTAGGTCCCCCAAGTCACCGAGGTTGCCCAAGTCCCCTAGGTCCCCCAAGTCACCGAGGTTGTCTAAGTCCCCCAGGTCACCGGTCACCGAGGTCGCCCAAGTCCCCTAGGTCCCCCAAGTCACCGAGGTTGCCCAAGTCCCCTAGGTCCCCCAAGTCACCGAGGTTGTCCAAGTACCCCAGGTCACCGGTCACCGAGGTCGCCCAAGTCCCCTAGGTCCCCAAAGTCACCGAGGTTGCCCAAGTCCCCTAGGTCCCCCAAGTCACCGAAGTCACTAACACGGAGCCCGCAAAAACTCGACCGCTCTCGAGCTCGGCCACAAGTCCCCTAGGTCCCCCAAGTCACCGAGGTTGCCCAAGTCCCCTAGGTCCCCCAAGTCACCGAGGTTGCCGAAGTCCCCTAGGTCCCCCAAGTCACCGAAGTTGCCCAAGTCCCCTAGGTCCCCCAAGTCACCGAGGTTGCCTAAGTCACCTAGGTCCCCCAAGTCACCGAGGTTGTCCAAGTCCCCCAGGTCACCGGTCACCGAGGTCGCCCAAGTCCCCTAGGTCCCCCAAGTCACCGAGGTTGCCCAAGTCCCCTAGGTCCCCCAAGTCACCGAAGTTGCCCAAGTCCCCTAGGTCCCCCAAGTCACCGAGGTTGCCTAAGTTACCTAGGTCCCCCAAGTCACCGAGGTTGCCCAAGCCACCTAGGTCCCCCAAGTCACCGAGGTTGCCCAAGTCCCCTAGGTCCCCCAAGTCACCGAAGTCACTAACACGGAGCCCGCAAAAACTCGACCGCTCTCGAGCTCGGCCACAAGTCCCCTAGGTCCCCAAAGTCACCGAGGTTGCCCAAGGCCCCTAGGTCCCCCAAGTCACCGAGGTTGCCCAAGTCCCCTAGGTCCCCCAAGTCACCGAAGTTGCCCAAGTCCCCTAGGTCCCCCAAGTCACCGAGGTTGCCTAAGTCACCTAGGTCCCCCAAGTCACCGAGGTTGCCCAAGCAACCTAGGTCCCCTAAGTCACCGAGGTTGCCCAAGTCCCCCAGGTCCCCCAAGTCACCGAAGTCACCGACACGGAGCCCGCAAAAACTCGACCGCTCTCGAGCTCGGTCAGCGAGAGACTTGGTTAGGTTAGGTTAGGTTAGGTTAGGTTAGGTTAGGTTAGGTTAGGTTAGGTTAGGTTAGGTTAGGTTAGGTTAGGTTAGGTTAGGTTAGGTTAGGTTAGGTTAGGTTAGGTTAGGTTAGGTTAGGTTAGGTTAGGTTAGGTTAGGTTAGGTTAGGTTAGGTTAGGTTAGGTTAGGTTAGGTTAGGTTAGGTTAGGTTAGGTTAGGTTAGGTTAGGTTAGGTTAGGTCAGGTTAGGTTAGGTTAGGTTAGGTTAGGTTAGGTTAGGTTAGGTTAGGTTAGGTTAGGTTAGGTTAGGTTAGGTTAGGTTAGGTTAGGTTAGGTTAGGTTAGGTTAGGTTAGGTTAGGTTAGGTTAGGTTAGGTTAGGTTAGGTTAGGTTAGGTTAGGTTAGGTTAGGTTAGGTTAGGTTAGGTTAGGTTAGGTTAGGTTAGGTTAGGTTAGGTTAGGTTAGGTTAGGTTAGGTTAGGTTAGGTTAGGTTAGGTTAGGTTAGGTTTTTTTTTTTTTTTTTTTTTTTTTTAATTCTTGTCATGTCTGACAAGAGGCAGCTTCCTCCGATGTGGTGGTCGGAGACGTTTTTTTGACTTTGTTTTCATTTGTGCACTGTTTAAGTTACGTTTAATTAAGTTTAGTTAAGTTTTTAATTTAGATTTATTTTGTATCCTATTTATTTTCAAATTAAGTTAATTTATTTTTATTTTTATTTAATTTATGCTCAGTTAAGTTTTAAGTTTAATTAAGTTAAGTTTAGTTTTTAGTTTAGATTTGTTTTGTTTCATATTTGTTTCAAATTAAGTTAAGTTGTGTAGCGATAAAAAGGAGCAGAACACGCGTGATTTCTACACATGTTAGATTTCATATTCCATAATATAAATAAAACATTGTGTCTTTATTACCGTGTTCTGTTCCTTTCTATCGCTGTTTTTGCGATTTTAAGCATAAAATTTAAAAAGGGGGTTCTTGTAGTTTCGTTTTGTAGCATGGCGGCCAGGGAGCCCCTACACAGACTCATTTGTGTTTCCTGCTGTAGATCCTCTCGCGCTTTGCAGTGCTGCGGACACTCTACCAACATGTGCAGGATTGTTTCGTCGCAGTTTGGGTCGCAAACACAGCTTGGATCGTCTTTACATTTGAATCTGTGCAGGTACTCCGCAAAGCCGCCATGGCCAGTGAAGACTTGTGTCAAGTGTGGCGTTAATTTAATTT
Source organism: Erebia aethiops (assembly GCA_923060345.2). Classification (NCBI taxonomy): domain Eukaryota; kingdom Metazoa; phylum Arthropoda; class Insecta; order Lepidoptera; family Nymphalidae; genus Erebia; species Erebia aethiops. Next base: position 18,383,877 of record OV281093.1, read on the forward strand.
TCTTTAGTATCTTATGGGCCATTTCTACCGACGGTAAGAAGGTCCTTGTTACGGACGCGGTTTCTCCACTCTGGTACCGTTCAGACCACTTTATGACAGTTTCCTTTCTAATCTGTTTCTTTATATAAGAAACTGGACAACTGTCATAATTTGGTCTGACTTTAAGTTTTTCCGCAGCCTCTCTGGCCAGAAAGTCTGCTCTCTCGTTCCCGGCCGTTCCAACGTGGGCACGCACCCAAAAGAAGTTAACTGTTTTGTTTTTTTCTCTCAAAAGAGACAAGTTTCTTTTGATGACAAAAGCCAAAGGGTGGAAATTTCCCGTGCCCGTTAGCATCTCCAGAGATGACCTTGAGTCACTGAGGATATTCACGGAGTCGTCTTTCACTTTTAACGCGACTTCCGTGGCTTTATAAATTGCGTACATCTCTGCCTGAAACACGGTGCAGTAGGACTGGAGACGAAACTTCCTAAAGAGAGTTTCCTCTCCATCCCTCCAGCACGACAGAGCTGCACCCACTCCAGCGTCCATCTTACTGCCGTCCGTGAATATCCTCAGGCCAGCCATCTCGTGGTCCGCCAATGTTCCCGGCTCCATGTCTTCCAGGCACCGAAACTCCACTGTTACCTCCTCTGAGGGGTGCGGGGCGTCCAGGAAAATGACCCTCTCCTCCACTTTGCCGCCCTTAAGCGCGATTTGTGGTCGCCCTCTTTTGGCTTCATAAATCTGAGCTGCCTCTTGTATTCTAAAGTCCAGCGGTATGAGACCGGCAAGTATAAGTGCAGCGTTTAATGACACAGTTCGGTAGGCTTTGCAGATTTTTTGGGCGAACCCTCGTTGCACTGAATTCAACCGTTTCTGTGTCATTATCTTCTGTGTTGCCGGTGCCCACACGCTGGACGCGTACATGATTATTGGCTCAATCACAGCCGTGTATATTGTCCTGATGGTCTCGGAGTTCAAGCCCCAGTTAATTTTTGCTGCTCTCGCTAATGGTTTGTATATGCTGATGGCTTTTTGGCACGCTGCCTTTACGTGACTATTAAATGTTAATTTTTGGTCCACCAGCATGCCTAAAATTTTAATTTCTGTAACCATCTCTATTTGGGTGTTGCCCATGCGTATGTGCGGGGTGTCGCATTTCAACTTTTTGGTTACAACCATCGCATTAGTTTTTTGGGGTGCAAATTTCAGTTTGTTTGCGAGACCCCACCCATACACATAGTCCAGGACCTGAGCAGATTGCTGCTCCATTTCAGCAATGTTGAACCCCGAGAACACCAAGACAACATCATCGGCGAATGCTTGGCAGTGCACGCCTCTTTTACAGACTCCGTCCAGTAAGGGATCTAAAAGTGCGTTCCAGAACGTGGGGCCGCTTATCGACCCCTGTACACAGCCCTTCGTGGTTGAAGTGCTAAACTCTTCGTCTGCATACTTCACACTCACTTTCCTATCACTGAGGTAACTGTTGACTATCCTGCGCAAGTTGAGGGGGCATTTCTTTTCAGCTAATCTGCACTTGATAGCCGGCCACCATGCACTATCGAATGCCCCCTCAATATCTAGCGACACCACGATGTTGATTTTCTTTGATCGAATATTCTCTTGTAGATGCTGAACAAGATCATAAAGCGCGTCCTCCGTCGAACGTTGGGGGACGAATCCATACTGTCTGGTGTTGAGCCCGGGGAGCAGGTGCCAACGTATCCTTTTAATTATCATTTTCTCCAGTATCTTGCCGAAGATCGATAGTAGTCCAATGGGCCTGTATGATTTGGGCTTTGTATAGTCTTCTTTGCCTGGTTTCCGTAGGACTACTACCGTTGCCTCTTTCCACAATACTGGGAAATATGATAGGGCGAGGCACCTGTTCACCAGACTCAGAAACACCCGCTCGTCTGCCTTAATAGCAGCCAAGCAGACATCAGCTGTTAGGCCGTCCGCTCCTGGTGCCTTCTTCGGGTTAAAACTCAACGCCGCCTGTATCATCTCGTCCATCGTGAAGAGTGGATCTTGGACGCTTCCCCGACAATCGTCCGCATACTGTTCGGCCTTCCTTCTTGTTTCGGTATGGGACTGGTTGTCGTCCGCCTCCAAGTCCTGCGGAAAAAAGGTTTTGGCCAGAAGCCGGACCGAATCTCGGGGGCTCAGGACTGTACCGTTGTCTATTAGGGGATGGTCTTCATATATCTTAGACGTTCTCCTTATAACTCTGTATATCCCGTCCCAGACGCTTTCGCGGTCCTGTGCCCCACAGAACTCTTTCCAGCTTTCAGTCTGGGCCCTCTTTGCTTCCAACTCATACTTTTCTTTTATCCGCAGGTACTCCTCAACGACGAGTTGTCTTCTTCGTGGTGCTGCGCAGCATATTCTTCGCTTTTTGGTCCGGACTTCTCTCTTCAGGGCTTCAAGTTCTCCGGTCATCCAAGGTAAGTTGAGCTTTGTCTTCCTTGTGATAGGTGGGATCGACTCTCGGCAGGCCCGTTCCACGCAGTTTACATATACTGTGATCGCTGTTTCCATTCCTATTAATGTGCTTATCTCAGAGATAGGCTCTAATTCACTGAGATTTTCCTTCAACCCATCCTGGAAGACCTTTGTAAATTTTCCCCAATCCGCCTTCCGCGTGTTATATTTGCGCGTCGTCTTTGCCGGTCTTGTTCCAGTTGGATTCTTCAGGCGTATTGTAAATGTGATCGCGTTGTGATCAGAGCTTGTGAATCCTTGATCAACCCTCCAGTCATTGATAAGTCCAAGCAAGTTATAATTACATGCTGTGATATCTACTATACTCTTGTATATAGCCCCGTTCCGGATGGTGAAGAATGTTGGGGTTGTTCCTTCATTTAGGATGTGCATCTCCATCTCCTCGAGTGTGCCTACAAGTTCTTTGCCTCTATGATCTTCAGAGTCACTACCCCACCACGTGCTCCAGGCATTGGCGTCTCCACCAATGATCAGGTGTTTTGTCTGGAGTTTTTCTTTTATCGTTTTCAATTGGTTGAGGTAGGGTTCTATGTCCAGGCTATCCTCAAAGTAGACGGAGACGGCACCAACCTCCCAAGAGCTCGTTTTTAAGGTCACCACAGCAATGTTTTCAGTAGTTAGTGTTGGATGTTCAATCACTTGAAGGGCATCATCCAACACTATTACTGCGGATTTTACAGGCTTAGTCCTGTTGCGCGTCTTTTGAACCACCCTGTATCCTTTCGCTTGAGCGAGCTCCCCGTCTGCTCCGACATAAGGCTCCTGCACCATCGCGAAACTAATTTTCCTTTTCTGGGACTCCCATAAAAGTTCTTTCGTGGCCAGCTTAGCCCGTTGCAGGTTTGCCTGGACTACGTGGTACAGTCGCTCAGCATCAGCTTTGTCCTGTGTGTTCTTGTTTCCGCCCGTTACAACCTTAGCAATAGGCCACCCTCGACCTAGCCAGAGCGTCCCACTTTTTCCTTATCGGACAGCATTCTTCGAAACAGTTGTGATCCGCTCTTTCTAGTTTGGCGCTCTGGCAGTTCCGACAGGTGGGCTTATCTCCCGCCTTCCACGATGGGCATTCACTGCGCAGATGATGACCCGCACAGTGGCTGCAGGTGTCTAAGGACTCTGTGCAATTTTTCCGTCCATGACCATATTCGAGACACCTGGAGCACTGCGTCAATGGAGATTGGTCTTTGACAACTACTCGCTGGAGGTCTATATGCACCTTTCCGGCTGTTGTAAGGCTCTGCCACACCGGCGGCGATACCTGAAGGACAACGTGGCTCTCCAGCGGATTCCTCGCCTTCCTTCGGTATCTCACACTTGCCCTATAGTCAACCTCAGGTATCACCCCCAGAATTGCAGAGTTTTGCCTTCTAAGGGCTCCCAGAACATCCTCATCGGTATTTATATTTAAAACGTTCTGTATTATGACGAGGGGATCTCTGTTGGCTTTTTCCTCCATCAGCAGTGTTGGGGTACCGTTCCTAAGCTTCTCTGTGACTTTTGATAGCTCTTCTCTAGACCGGCACCCCAACACCACCTTCTGGTCTCGGGCCTTCCTCAGCCTGTCCACTCGAATGCCCGTTGTCTTCGCACTCACGGCTGACCGGATCTTATTTATGATGTCTTCACTCGTGTCGTGAACGTCGACAGAAGACACGACCATCGAGTGCACAGGCTGAGGATGGGAGAGCAACGTCGTGGTCTGCTTTGGGGTCGCAGCCATTGCCGCATATGACGTACCATCCAATAGCTTGCTTTGGGCAACATTTTTGTTTAAAGCCTCGATTTGTTCCTTTATAGCTCCCACATCTTGTCTGGCTGCTTCTACCAACTCTTTTTGTTTCCGGAGCTCAGCCATGACTTCCTTGGAAAAGTCCACTGCTGGGGCTTTCGGGGTAGCGCTTATATCAGCCAGAGATGGAGACTTGTTACTGAGTCTAAGCGCTATTGTGTAGAGACTGTTTAAACACTCTGTTACTGTCTCTTTGATAGAGGATCTAATATTCCCCGATTGCTCCATCTGGAGTTTAGCCTCTTGGAAGAGCTGGTTCGCTACAGCCCCGAGCTCCTCCAGCGGGCTCTCCAATGCTGACCTAAGAAGGGGTGCAATGTCTGGCGTCACGATTTCCTTCCGTACAATAGGCTTTTTCTTTTGATCAGATTCAGTGTGCTTCACTATGAGGCTGGCCACGTTTTTACCAGTATCTGGTTTCTGGAGCTTGGACATCTTATGTGTTAAGTTCTAAGTTGAGGGTTAATATTATATAATCAATAGGAATATTAAACAGACTAATAGTAAGGTATCACAGATAAATATATGATGTGATTGGGCGGATTCTGTTTTAATTTCGGGAGTGTATAGGCTCCCGGGGTCAAAAGTGTTGGGTGGTGTATAGGTCCTACCCACTGTCAAACAATAATAATATAAGTCGTTTATACTTGTCTAACCTAGCCTAAGTTCTAAACTTGGGAGTGTAAATGGCTTCCAAGGTCAATCTTACAGACTAAGAGTGGTGGGGAGGTGTATAGGATCTCCCCCCGTCAGGTACTATATTTCTGCAAAAGCAGATTGTCTAGTTTTGGCTTATTAAATGATTTAAATTAATTATCCAACCTAACCTAAGTTCTAAACTTGGGAGAGTAAATGGCTCCCAAGGTCAATCTTACCGTCTAAGAGTGGTGGGGAGGTGTATAGGATCTCCCCCCGTCAGGTACGATTTTTCTGCACAAGCAGATTGTCAAATTTTGGCTTTTAAATTGATTTAAACTATTCCGGTTCTCCCTATGGTACTGCCGCCCGCCACTTGAGTCACGACAAGTGGGTGGGTGGGCGGTCCCGGAAACGCGTTTTTCGCGTCGGAAAATCGCCGGAAAAGAGGTGTAACGGTGCCGCGCGCGCGATTGCTCGCTTATAGGCGTCGCCCGGATCGGAAAATGCAGGAATTTGGAAGATATACTACTATTTAATTTTTCTTTGAAATTTTTCTAAGTGCCGAAATTTGTATGAAAATAGGAAAATTTAAAATTTTGTTTTTCTTTCGCAGGTCGCTAGTGCCGGTCGAAAGCAACGTCCTGTGAAGATTTGGCTGGAAAATGAGGAAAATTGGGGCGGCGGCGCAACAATTCCACGAGTTTTCGCTTCGAAATCGATAAGTTTGTATGCAGATCTTTACCTATGATATGTACTCGGTGTCGAATTTAAAAAGTTGGGAAACGCGCTTTTCGCGTCGGAAAATCGCCGGAAAAGAGGTGTAACGGTGCCGCGCGCGCGATTGCTCGCTTATAGGCGTCGCCCGGATCGGAAAATGCAGGAATTTGGAAGATATACTACTATTTAATTTTTCTTTGAAATTTTTCTAAGTGCCGAAATTTGTATGAAAATAGGAAAATTTAAAATTTTGTTTTTCTTTCGCAGGTCGCTAGTGCCGGTCGAAAGCAACGTCCTGTGAAGATTTGGCTGGAAAATGAGGAAAATTGGGGCGGCGGCGCAACAATTCCACGAGTTTTCGCTTCGAAATCGATAAGTTTGTATGCAGATCTTTACCTATGATATGTACTCGGTGTCGAATTTAAAAAGTTGGGAAACGCGCTTTTCGCGTCGGAAAATCGCCGGAAAAGAGGTGTAACGGTGCCGCGCGCGCGATTGCTCGCTTATAGGCGTCGCCCGGATCGGAAAATGCAGGAATTTGGAAGATATACTACTATTTAATTTTTCTTTGAAATTTTTCTAAGTGCCGAAATTTGTATGAAAATAGGAAAATTTAAAATTTTGTTTTTCTTTCGCAGGTCGCTAGTGCCGGTCGAAAGCAACGTCCTGTGAAGATTTGGCTGGAAAATGAGGAAAATTGGGGCGGCGGCGCAACAATTCCACGAGTTTTCGCTTCGAAATCGATAAGTTTGTATGCAGATCTTTACCTATGATATGTACTCGGTGTCGAATTTAAAAAGTTGGGAAACGCGCTTTTCGCGTCGGAAAATCGCCGGAAAAGAGGTGTAACGGTGCCGCGCGCGCGATTGCTCGCTTATAGGCGTCGCCCGGATCGGAAAATGCAGGAATTTGGAAGATATACTACTATTTAATTTTTCTTTGAAATTTTTCTAAGTGCCGAAATTTGTATGAAAATAGGAAAATTTAAAATTTTGTTTTTCTTTCGCAGGTCGCTAGTGCCGGTCGAAAGCAACGTCCTGGTTAGGTTAGGTTAGGTTAGGTTAGGTTAGGTTAGGTTAGGTTAGGTTAGGTTAGGTTGGGGTGGTGGGCCAGGTAACCTCCAAGAGTGCTTGGGCGCTGCAAGTCCCTTTAGATACGTCCGGAGGGAAGGGCAGCGCTTGGGCCGGTGCACCCCGGTAAACATGGTTAATAATTTCTCTATATGGGATATTGTTAGCCATGGCTAATAACCTGGCGGGGGGGGAAGAGGTTCTCCGCGTGTCCCTCTGATTAGCAGAGGGCACAGTGGAGGAACTCCGGGGGGAGGGGGGGCTTTTATGCCCGGGGGAGGGGGGCTTTTATGCCCTGGGGAGGGGGGCTTTCATGCCCATCGCGAGGAAGAAAACCTCGTTAAAAAATAACCGAAGGGGGCGGGAACGCCCAGGTGGAGCCAGGTGTGGCACAAGGAGGAAGAAAACCTCGTTAAAAAATAACCGAAGGGGGCGGGAACGCCCAGCGTCCCCTTTGTTTTCAGAGGGAACGCAGAGGGGGAAGGATCCTCCAGAGGGGAGGAATCCTGAGGCGAGCTCGGTGTGCACTCACACTGCCTCCGAGCGGGCTGCGTGGGAACTAGTCTTACGCAGCCCTCGCCGCAAACTCGGAATCCCGTAGGAGTGTCGGTCGTTGGTCATGTCTCACGACCGACACTGGGACCGAGGGTCCTGGCTTAACCGCCCGGACTGCGAGGAAGAAAACCTCTATAAAAAATTACCCCAATCCCAAGCGGCGGCGCACCGCGAGGGGATGCGTGGCTGGTGGGGTGACCAGTCATTAGTGCGAACCACATCAGGGTACCGGCCGACCCCCTGATGTATTAGGCTTATCCGGGTGCAGGGGGCACCGCCCGGATGGACCGTTTATCCCCCACACTCGTGGGACTCAACATGGAAATTGTATTAAAACAAAAAAACAAAAGGAGCGTAGAGGAGGAGGCTGTGTCTTCGGACTCAGACTCGAGCGAAATGGGCGCTGGTGCTCTAGGCACGGTCAGCGCTGCACAAAAAAGGGAGTGTAGTGATGGTGAGAATGAAGTGGTTGTGGTGCAGAGGAAGGGCACCGCCAAACGCGGGCGAGGGAGGCCTCCCACGACCGGCCAATATGTCGGTCTTAGGAAAGCTCAACTTGAGCTGAAAGCCGCCCAGCGTGCGGCGGAGATGGAAGAGAGAGAAGCCTCTGACGAAAAGGAGGTTTCCGAGTTAATAGCCGGCATCCGTTCTGGCCGGGAGTGCCGGCCGTCGGAAACCTCCTCCGCGGCCTCAGTAGACGTCGAGGCGGAGGCGGAGGGCTTGACGGCAACAGAACTGAATAACCGGGTTCATTTTGCCGTCAACGCCATCAAGAGGGTGGCCAAAGCCTCGAAAGGGTTAAAGGGCACTTGCCAGAAGGCCCTCAAGGAGGCGGCAGCGGCCATCGAGGAGGCTGCGGAGGTCTTGCTGAAGCGCACGTCCACCGAGGAGGTGAAGAGGCTGCGGGCGGTGAACGCTCGCCTGACTGACGAAATGGTGGAGCTCCGCCACGAGCAGGAGAGATTGCGGGCGGATATTGATAAAATCCGACAGGAGAAGAGGAAGGAGGCGGCTGATCCCCCAAAAAAGGATGACACAGAGCAGTTCAGCATGCTCCTTAAAGAATTGTCGAGCTTGTCTGCCCGCTTCTCAGTGATCGAGGGGCGGGTTTTGCGCCCACCATTGGCCGCGGACAAAAGGGCGGGAGGGCCCGTGGGGCCTTCATTTGCAGACGTGGCTGGAAAGCCGAGCACGTCGGCCCCGCAAAACAAGAAGGCGCCTGCTAGGGAAGAGGCCCCTAGCCAGTCAGGCCATAAGGCAATTGACGATGCCACCTCAAGAAAAGGGAAGGGGAAGGGCAAGGGGAAGACCTCCGGCGCCCAGGCCGCACCAGCGCCTGAAGCGGAGCGGCAGACTCCCTCGGACGCCCCACCCAGAGAGGAGTGGCATACCGCAGGGGCAAGAAAGGAGGCCAGAAAAACCAAAGCGAAGGCCAACAAGGCGGCGAAAGAGGCGGCCCAAAAATCTGCGAAGCAGAAGGCGCGTCTCCGCGCTCCTCGGTCGGCGGCAGTGGTCATAACGCTGCTGCCCGAGGCGGTGCAGAAGGGCCACACATATGGCTACGTGCTCGCCAAGGCTAAGGCGGAAATCAGCCTCGGCGAGCTCGGCATTGCGGGTGTGCGGTGTAAGACTACCGTGACCGGCGCCCGCATGCTGGAGGTCGAAGGCGCCGATAGCGACTCGCAGGCAGACGCCCTCGCTGAAAAGCTAAGGGCGTGCTTGGAACCCGTGGGAGTCAAGATCTCCAGGCCCACGAAGAGCGCTGAGTTGCGCATTGGGGGCCTGGACGACTCGGTAACCTCCGAGGAATTGGAGGCCGCCATCGCGAAGGCTGGAGGGTGCTCCCTGACCCAGGTAAAGTCGGGCTCCATTTCGCCGGGCCTGACTGGGCTACGGACAGCGGTGGTCAGCTGTCCAGTCGTGGCGGCCAAAAAGGTTGTCGAGGGTGGCCGGCTCATGGTGGGCTGGGTGTCGGCGCAGGTCAAGATCCTGGAGCCCAGGTCCTTGCGTTGCTACCGATGCCTGGTGGAGGGGCATGTCGGAGCCCAGTGCACCTCGGGGGTGGACCGCAGTAACCTCTGCTACCGATGTGGTCGGCCGGGACACAAGGCCGGCACATGCGAGGCCGCGCCGCATTGCGTCTTGTGCGCGGCGGCGGATAAGCCGGCGAATCACCAGGTGGGCACCAAGACCTGTGCCGCACCCAAACAAAGAAAGGGTAGGCCTGCACCATCCCAGGCCCAGGAGGGCGAGAGAATGGATACCAAATAATGGGTACACCACCTCTTCGTCTCCTCCAAGCGAATATCAATCACTGCGCCAGAGCTCAGGATCTGCTCCTCCAGAGCATGGCGCAGTGGTCGATTAACGTCGCGGCGGTCGCCGAGCCCTACTTTGTCCCTCAGAGGAACGATTGGGCGGAGGATCAGTCCGGCTCGGTGGCCCTGATTTTGCGGGCTTCCATCGAGTCTCCGTCACTCGATGGCGTCGTCCGGGGGCGGGGATTTGTGGCAGCAAAGGTGGGTAGAGTGGTGGTGGCGGGAGTTTACTTCTCGCCGAACGGCACTCTCGCTGACTTTGAAGGCCTGCTCGGGGATTTGGGCGTCTTCGTCGGTCGGAGCCGTCCTACCCCCGTGATTGTCCTCGGGGACTTCAATGCCAAGTCATCGGCTTGGGGTTCCCCGACGACGAATGCGAGAGGAACGGTGCTGGAGGAGTGGGCTGTTGAGCAAGGCCTGCTTCTCCTCAACCGAGGCGCTGTCCACACGTGCGTGCGGCAGCGGGGTGGGTCTATAGTGGACATCTCGTTCGCTAGCCCCGCTGTAGCGCGCCGTGTGCGAGGATGGCGCGTAATGGAGGAGGTGGAGACGCTGTCGGATCACCGGTACATCCGATTCGACGTCTCCCCTTCGGCCTCGGATGCTCAGGCCAGTGTTGTCCCGGGAGGGGGTGGCCCGCGCTGGGCGTTGAAGCGCCTGAATAAGGAAATGCTCCAGGAAGCCTCCATCGTGCAGGCCTGGGTCTCTGCACCGGTCAGGCCTGTCAGCGTCGACGAGGAGGCGGAATGGTTCCGGAGGGCGCTGACGCAGATATGCGATGCAGCGATGCCGCGTATCCGGCAAATACCTGCCAGACGCCAGGTGTACTGGTGGTCGCAGGACATTGCGGACCTGCGTGTCGCCTGCGTCCAGGCAAGGCGCCGGTACGCCAGACACCGAAGGTCGAGGCGTCGCCGCACCCAGCTAGGGCCGGCCGTAGAGGCGGAGCTCTATGAGGCCTATAAAGCGGCGAAGCGGGCCCTCCAGACTGCCATTAAATTGGCGAAGGTCAGGGCACGCGAGGAGCTGTTGGAGACGCTGGATGCTGATCCGTGGGGTCGCCCTTACCTCCTGGTGAGGGGCAAGCTTCGCCCTTCAGCGCCGCCGCTGACCCAGAGCTTGGATCCGCAGCTCCTGGAGGATGTGGTGTGCTCCCTCTTTCCATCCAGAGCGGAGCACAACCCGCCGCCGATGGCCCCGCCGTTTGTCGGGGATGACGGTGAAACACCGGAGGTCACCCCGGCGGAACTGAGGGCGGCGGTGCGACGGCTTCAGGCCAAGAACACCGCCCCAGGACCCGACGGCGTACCAGGCCGAGCCCTGGCCCTGGCATCGAGGGATCTCGGGCCTCGACTGCTGAAGCTCTTCACCGCGTGCATGGAGCGGGGCCAGTATCCACTGCGGTGGAAGACTGGAAAGCTGGTCCTGCTCAGGAAGGAGGGTCGCCCGACGGACTCTCCGTCCGCCTACCGGCCGATCGTCTTACTGGACGAGATGGCGAAGCTCTTCGAGAGAGTGGTGGCGGACCGTCTCGTTCAGCACCTGGAGGGCGTGGGGCCGGACCTGGCGGAGAACCAGTTTGGTTTCCGCCGGAGGCGTTCCACGGTAGACGCCATCACGCGAGTGAGAGCCCTGGCGGAGGAAGCGGTCTCTCGGGGTGAGGTGGTGTTGGCGGTGTCTCTTGACATCGCCAATGCGTTCAACACCTTGCCCTGGAGCTGCATTAGGGAGGCACTCGTCTACCATCGGGTGCCAAACTACCTCCGACTGGTGGTCGGGTCGTACCTGTCGGATAGAGGGGTGATCTATCCGGGTCAGAGAGGATGGGGTCGGCGAGAGTGCTCGTGCGGTGTTCCGCAGGGGTCCGTCTTGGGACCGCTCCTGTGGAACATCGGTTACGACTGGGTGCTGCGTGGAGCGCTGCTGCCCGGCGTCGGCGTCACGTGTTACGCTGACGACACTCTCGTGACGGCGCGCGGAAAGACGCACCGGGAGGCGACGCTGCTGGCGACCGCCGGAGTCGCGCAGGTGGTGGGTAGGATCCGGCGTTTGGGTCTCGAGGTGGCCCTCAACAAGTCTGAGGCGATGTTCCTACATGGCCCTCGACGTGCGCCACCTTCGGGGTCCCACATCGTCGTGGGAGGGGTCCGCATCGGCGTCGAGCCCACGATGAAGTATCTGGGACTCGTGCTCGACAGCCGGTGGGACTTTGGGCCGCACTTTAAGCGCCTGCTCCCAAAATTGATGGGGGCTGCGGGAGCGCTTGCTCGGTTGTTGCCCAACCTGGGCGGTCCGGAGGCCTCTTGCCGGAGGCTGTACACGGGGATCGTACGGTCCATGGCCCTTTATGGGGCTCCAGTGTGGGCGGAAAACCTGACGGCCCGCAACGTCGCGATTCTGCGGAGACCGCAGAGGGCGATGGCCGTCAGGATAATAAGGGGATACCGTACGGTCTCCTTCGAGGCGGCGACCCTTCTCGCCGGATCTCCGCCGTGGGATCTCGACGCCAAAACTCTCGCCTCCCTGTACAAGTGGACAGCGGAGGTGCGAGGACGGGGCGAAAGACCGGCGCCGTGCGCATTCGCGCGGCGTCGATCCCAGCTCCGTCAGATCCTACTGGCGGAATGGAGGAACCGCCTGGAGACGCCCAGTGCAGGGCGCTCCACAATAGCGGCGGTGAGGCCCGTCATGCGGGACTGGTTGGGGCGCAAGCACGGCGCCCTGACATTCCGGATGACGCAGATGCTCACCGGACACGGGTGTTTCGGTGAGTATCTGCATCGCATCGGCAGGGAGCAATCGCCCGATTGCCACCATTGTGGAAACCGCTCCGTGGACACGGCGCGGCACACCCTGGAGGAGTGCCCAGCTTGGGCAGAGCAGCGCCGTGCACTCGTTGCCGCAATCGGTGGCCTCTCGCTCCCGAATGTCATCTTATCGATGGTTCGGAGCGAAACGGCGTGGGATGCCGCTTCCTCCTATTGCGAGGAAGTGATGTCCGCAAAGGAGGAAGCGGAGCGCGAGAGGGAGCTCCTAGCTCAGGACCCCTCGCGCAGGAGACGCACCAGGCGCCGGAGGGTGCAAGACGGCCTCCGACCGCCGTGAGGTGCCGGCCTGTGGGTGACGGACGTAGGGGGCGTCCGTCTCCCAACGGACTGACGACAGGCCAGGAGGTGGCGCGCCATGTTCCGGGTGCGCCTCGCTCTGGAGGATTCGGCTTTAAGCCGAGGAGAAGGGACCCACCTCCACGGGTCGAAAGACAGGCGGGAGCGCGGTGATTACTCTCCGAGTGCAACCCGCGCGATCGCCGGTCTGTTGCGGAACAACACTGGTTTTAGTGGGTGCAAGCCCCACATAACCTCTCCGTGTCCCCTGGCGGATAGGTATGCGTCAGGCATTTCCAGTGTATAAAAAAAAAAAAAAAAAAAAAAGGTTAGGTTAGGTTAGGTTAGGTTGGGGTGGCGGGCCAGGTAACCTCCAAGTGTGCCCGGGCACTGCTGGTCCCTCTGGATACGTCCGGAGGGAAGAGCAGTGTTTGGGCCGGTGCACCCCGGTAAACATGGTTAGCAATTTCCCTTTATGGGATATTGCTAGCCATGGCTAATAACCTGGCGGGGGGGTAAGGTTCTCCGCGTGTCCCTCTGATCAGCAGAGGGCACAGTGGAGGAACCTAGGGGGGAGGAAGGGCGAGGAGGCCCAACGCGAGGAAGAAAACCTCGTTAAAAAATAACCGAAGGGGGGCGGGAACGCCCAGCGTGCCTCTGTTTTCAGAGGTCACGCGGAGGAGGGAGGATCCTCTGGAGGGGAGGGTGTCCTCAGGCGAGCAAGCTCGGTGTGCACTCACCCTGCCTCCGAGCGGACTGTTTGGGAATTAGTCTCACGCAGTCCACGCCACCAACTCGGAATCCCCTTAGGAGTGTCGGACGTGGTCATGTCTCACGACTGACACTGGGACCGAGGGTCTTGGCTTGGTCGCCCGGACCGCGAGGAACAAACCTCTATAAAAAATGATCCTAATCCTAAGCTCTGTGCGCGGCGAGAGGATGAATGGCTGAAGGATTCGCCCTGACCTCACAGGGCATCAGTCGTTAGCGCACCCCAGCCAGGGAACCGGCCGAAACCCTGGCTTATTTAGGCTTACTCGGGTGCAGGGGGCACCACCCGGGCGGACTACTTATATCCCCCATACTCGTGGGAACAGTATGGAACACATAAACCCAAACTTGGTGGAGGAGGAGAATAGAGAGGAGGGAAAGGGAGCCTCAGAGAGGTCCCGGAGAGAGAGGAGAGGGGATGCGGGGGTTGTAGACACGTCGATGGATTCGGACGACTACAGCCTCGTGTCCGTGGACAACAGATCCAGGTCGGGGTCTGCGTCCTCGACGTCGTTACGATGTCTGCCGGGGGTGAAACGGCCTCGCCTCAGCGAGGGAGACGACGTTTCCTCCGATGAGGAGAGGCCGGGGACGCCGGCCGTCAGACGTGGACGAGGGCGCCCGCCCATTCATGGGCGCTACGTTGGCCTGGGCAAAGCTCGGGAGACTCGTGCCCAGGAGGAGAGGGCCGAGGCGAGAGCCCAGGCCAAAGAGAAGGAGGAGATGGTTCTCCTGAAGGAGGCCGCCGTGGCGCGCTTCAAGCGTGACGCGCGCGAGCCGGTGAAGCGGGTGGACGACCAGACCGCCGCCCGCCTTCAGGAGAACGTGTTGGAGGACTTGGACCTCATAACGAAGGTAGCCACCAAGTCCTCCAACTTGAAAGGGACGTTTGTGCGCGACCTCAAGGACGCGGCGGCCTCTATTAAGGTGGCCGTTGCTGTTCTGGCGTCGCGCACAATCTCGGACGAGACACGGCAGCTGCAGGCGGACAATGCCCGCCTGCAGGCCGAAATGGCCAGTCTCCGTAAGGAGTTGGCCTCAATGAGAGACGAGATGGAGAGGGCGCGGAGGCAGGCTTCCGCCCCTACTCCCCCGGGCAGGACCGAGGAGGCGCCCTCTGGGCCGCGGCCTCCTCCCCGCAAGGACGGGGACAGGGGTGGACGTCCAGGGGCCACCCCCCCTGCTGCTGCTGCCGCCGCTGCGACCTCCGTGGAGGAGATCTGCCGGGCAGTGATGTTGCAGGTCGGCGGGATGTTAAATGCCCGCCTGGCCTCCATCGAGGACAGACTCCTCCCGGAACGGTCCGTGAGGCCGCCTCTGGC
>OV281093.1:18403649-18408649 GCA_923060345.2 Erebia aethiops
TAGGTTAGGTTAGGTTAGGTTAGGTTAGGTTAGGTTAGGTTAGGTTAGGTTAGGTTAGGTTAGGTTAGGTTAGGTTAGGTTAGGTTAGGTTAGGTTAGGTTAGGTTAGGTTAGGTTAGGTTAGGTTAGGTTAGGTTAGGTTAGGTTAGGTTAGGTTAGGTTAGGTTAGGTTAGGTTAGGTTAGGTTAGGTTAGGTTAGGTTAGGTTAGGTTAGGTTAGGTTAGGTTAGGTTAGGTTAGGTTAGGTTAGGTTAGGTTAGGTTAGGTTAGGTTAGGTTAGGTTAGGTTAGGTTAGGTTAGGTTAGGTTAGGTTAGGTTAGGTTAGGTTAGGTTAGGTTAGGTTAGGTTAGGTTAGGTTAGGTTAGGTTAGGTTAGGTTAGGTTAGGTTAGGTTAGGTTAGGTTAGGTTAGGTTAGGTTAGGTTAGGTTAGGTTAGGTTAGGTTAGGTTAGGTTAGGTTAGGTTAGGTTAGGTTAGGTTAGGTTAGGTTAGGTTAGGTTAGGTTAGGTTAGGTTAGGTTAGGTTAGGTTAGGTTAGGTTAGGTTAGGTTAGGTTAGGTTAGGTTAGGTTAGGTTAGGTTAGGTTAGGTTAGGTTAGGTTAGGTTAGGTTAGGTTAGGTTAGGTTAGGTTAGGTTAGGTTAGGTTAGGTTAGGTTAGGTTAGGTTAGGTTAGGTTAGGTTAGGTTAGGTTAGGTTAGGTTAGGTTAGGTTAGGTTAGGTTAGGTTAGGTTAGGTTAGGTTAGGTTAGGTTAGGTTAGGTTAGGTTAGGTTAGGTTAGGTTAGGTTAGGTTAGGTTAGGTTAGGTTAGGTTAGGTTAGGTTAGGTTAGGTTAGGTTAGGTTAGGTTAGGTTAGGTTAGGTTAGGTTAGGTTAGGTTAGGTTAGGTTAGGTTAGGTTAGGTTAGGTTAGGTTAGGTTAGGTTAGGTTAGGTTAGGTTAGGTTAGGTTAGGTTAGGTTAGGTTAGGTTAGGTTAGGTTAGGTTAGGTTAGGTTAGGTTAGGTTAGGTTAGGTTAGGTTAGGTTAGGTTAGGTTAGGTTAGGTTAGGTTAGGTTAGGTTAGGTTAGGTTAGGTTAGGTTAGGTTAGGTTAGGTTAGGTTAGGTTAGGTTAGGTTAGGTTAGGTTAGGTTAGGTTAGGTTAGGTTAGGTTAGGTTAGGTTAGGTTAGGTTAGGTTAGGTTAGGTTAGGTTAGGTTAGGTTAGGTTAGGTTAGGTTAGGTTAGGTTAGGTTAGGTTAGGTTAGGTTAGGTTAGGTTAGGTTAGGTTAGGTTAGGTTAGGTTAAGTTAGGTTAGGTTAGGTTAGGTTAGGTTAGGTTAGGTTAGGTTAGGTTAGGTTAGGTTAGGTTAGGTTAGGTTAGGTTAGGTTAGGTTAGGTTAGGTTAGGTTAGGTTAGGTTAGGTTAGGTTAGGTTAGGTTAGGTTAGGTTAGGTTAGGTTAGGTTAGGTTAGGTTAGGTTAGGTTAGGTTAGGTTAGGTTAGGTTAGGTTAGGTTAGGTTAGGTTAGGTTAGGTTAGGTTAGGTTAGGTTAGGTTAGGTTAGGTTAGGTTAGGTTAGGTTAGGTTAGGTTAGGTTAGGTTAGGTTAGGTTAGGTTAGGTTAGGTTAGGTTAGGTTAGGTTAGGTTAGGTTAGGTTAGGTTAGGTTAGGTTAGGTTAGGTTAGGTTAGGTTAGGTTAGGTTAGGTTAGGTTAGGTTAGGTTAGGTTAGGTTAGGTTAGGTTAGGTTAGGTTAGGTTAGGTTAGGTTAGGTTAGGTTAGGTTAGGTTAGGTTAGGTTAGGTTAGGTTAGGTTAGGTTAGGTTAGGTTAGGTTAGGTTAGGTTAGGTTAGGTTAGGTTAGGTTAGGTTAGGTTAGGTTAGGTTAGGTTAGGTTAGGTTAGGTTAGGTTAGGTTAGGTTAGGTTAGGTTAGGTTAGGTTAGGTTAGGTTAGGTTAGGTTAGGTTAGGTTAGGTTAGGTTAGGTTAGGTTAGGTTAGGTTAGGTTAGGTTAGGTTAGGTTAGGTTAGGTTAGGTTAGGTTAGGTTAGGTTAGGTTAGGTTAGGTTAGGTTAGGTTAGGTTAGGTTAGGTTAGGTTAGGTTAGGTTAGGTTAGGTTAGGTTAGGTTAGGTTAGGTTAGGTTAGGTTAGGTTAGGTTAGGTTAGGTTAGGTTAGGTTAGGTTAGGTTAGGTTAGGTTAGGTTAGGTTAGGTTAGGTTAGGTTAGGTTAGGTTAGGTTAGGTTAGGTTAGGTTAGGTTAGGTTAGGTTAGGTTAGGTTAGGTTAGGTTAGGTTAGGTTAGGTTAGGTTAGGTTAGGTTAGGTTAGGTTAGGTTAGGTTAGGTTAGGTTAGGTTAGGTTAGGTTAGGTTAGGTTAGGTTAGGTTAGGTTAGGTTAGGTTAGGTTAGGTTAGGTTAGGTTAGGTTAGGTTAGGTTAGGTTAGGTTAGGTTAGGTTAGGTTAGGTTAGGTTAGGTTAGGTTAGGTTAGGTTAGGTTAGGTTAGGTTAGGTTAGGTTAGGTTAGGTTAGGTTAGGTTAGGTTAGGTTAGGTTAGGTTAGGTTAGGTTAGGTTAGGTTAGGTTAGGTTAGGTTAGGTTAGGTTAGGTTAGGTTAGGTTAGGTTAGGTTAGGTTAGGTTAGGTTAGGTTAGGTTAGGTTAGGTTAGGTTAGGTTAGGTTAGGTTAGGTTAGGTTAGGTTAGGTTAGGTTAGGTTAGGTTAGGTTAGGTTAGGTTAGGTTAGGTTAGGTTAGGTTAGGTTAGGTTAGGTTAGGTTAGGTTAGGTTAGGTTAGGTTAGGTTAGGTTAGGTTAGGTTAGGTTAGGTTAGGTTAGGTTAGGTTAGGTTAGGTTAGGTTAGGTTAGGTTAGGTTAGGTTAGGTTAGGTTAGGTTAGGTTAGGTTAGGTTAGGTTAGGTTAGGTTAGGTTAGGTTAGGTTAGGTTAGGTTAGGTTAGGTTAGGTTAGGTTAGGTTAGGTTAGGTTAGGTTAGGTTAGGTTAGGTTAGGTTAGGTTAGGTTAGGTTAGGTTAGGTTAGGTTAGGTTAGGTTAGGTTAGGTTAGGTTAGGTTAGGTTAGGTTAGGTTAGGTTAGGTTAGGTTAGGTTAGGTTAGGTTAGGTTAGGTTAGGTTAGGTTAGGTTAGGTTAGGTTAGGTTAGGTTAGGTTAGGTTAGGTTAGGTTAGGTTAGGTTAGGTTAGGTTAGGTTAGGTTAGGTTAGGTTAGGTTAGGTTAGGTTAGGTTAGGTTAGGTTAGGTTAGGTTAGGTTAGGTTAGGTTAGGTTAGGTTAGGTTAGGTTAGGTTAGGTTAGGTTAGGTTAGGTTAGGTTAGGTTAGGTTAGGTTAGGTTAGGTTAGGTTAGGTTAGGTTAGGTTAGGTTAGGTTAGGTTAGGTTAGGTTAGGTTAGGTTAGGTTAGGTTAGGTTAGGTTAGGTTAGGTTAGGTTAGGTTAGGTTAGGTTAGGTTATGTTAGGTTAGGTTAGGTTAGGTTAGGTTAGGTTAGGTTAGGTTAGGTTAGGTTAGGTTAGGTTAGGTTAGGTTAGGTTAGGTTAGGTTAGGTTAGGTTAGGTTAGGTTAGGTTAGGTTAGGTTAGGTTAGGTTAGGTTAGGTTAGGTTAGGTTAGGTTAGGTTAGGTTAGGTTAGGTTAGGTTAGGTTAGGTTAGGTTAGGTTAGGTTAGGTTAGGTTAGGTTAGGTTAGGTTAGGTTAGGTTAGGTTAGGTTAGGTTAGGTTAGGTTAGGTTAGGTTAGGTTAGGTTAGGTTAGGTTAGGTTAGGTTAGGTTAGGTTAGGTTAGGTTAGGTTAGGTTAGGTTAGGTTAGGTTAGGTTAGGTTAGGTTAGGTTAGGTTAGGTTAGGTTAGGTTAGGTTAGGTTAGGTTAGGTTAGGTTAGGTTAGGTTAGGTTAGGTTAGGTTAGGTTAGGTTAGGTTAGGTTAGGTTAGGTTAGGTTAGGTTAGGTTAGGTTAGGTTAGGTTAGGTTAGGTTAGGTTAGGTTAGGTTAGGTTAGGTTAGGTTAGGTTAGGTTAGGTTAGGTTAGGTTAGGTTAGGTTAGGTTAGGTTAGGTTAGGTTAGCTTAGGTTAGGTTAGGTTAGGTTAGGTTAGGTTAGGTTAGGTTAGGTTAGGTTAGGTTAGGTTAGGTTAGGTTAGGTTAGGTTAGGTTAGGTTAGGTTAGGTTAGGTTAGGTTAGGTTAGGTTAGGTTAGGTTAGGTTAGGTTAGGTTAGGTTAGGTTAGGTTAGGTTAGGTTAGGTTAGGTTAGGTTAGGTTAGGTTAGGTTAGGTTAGGTTAGGTTAGGTTAGGTTAGGTTAGGTTAGGTTAGGTTAGGTTAGGTTAGGTTAGGTTAGGTTAGGTTAGGTTAGGTTAGGTTAGGTTAGGTTAGGTTAGGTTAGGTTAGGTTAGGTTAGGTTAGGTTAGGTTAGGTTAGGTTAGGTTAGGTTAGGTTAGGTTAGGTTAGGTTAGGTTAGGTTAGGTTAGGTTAGGTTAGGTTAGGTTAGGTTAGGTTAGGTTAGGTTAGGTTAGGTTAGGTTAGGTTAGGTTAGGTTAGGTTAGGTTAGGTTAGGTTAGGTTAGGTTAGGTTAGGTTAGGTTAGGTTAGGTTAGGTTAGGTTAGGTTAGGTTAGGTTAGGTTAGGTTAGGTTAGGTTAGGTTAGGTTAGGTTAGGTTAGGTTAGGTTAGGTTAGGTTAGGTTAGGTTAGGTTAGGTTAGGTTAGGTTAGGTTAGGTTAGGTTAGGTTAGGTTAGGTTAGGTTAGGTTAGGTTAGGTTAGGTTAGGTTAGGTTAGGTTAGGTTAGGTTAGGTTAGGTTAGGTTAGGTTAGGTTAGGTTAGGTTAGGTTAGGTTAGGTTAGGTTAGGTTAGGTTAGGTTAGGTTAGGTTAGGTTAGGTTAGGTTAGGTTAGGTTAGGTTAGGTTAGGTTAGGTTAGGTTAGGTTAGGTTAGGTTAGGTTAGGTTAGGTTAGGTTAGGTTAGGTTAGGTTAGGTTAGGTTAGGTTAGGTTAGGTTAGGTTAGGTTAGGTTAGGTTAGGTTAGGTTAGGTTAGGTTAGGTTAGGTTAGGTTAGGTTAGGTTAGGT
>OV281094.1:0-17500 GCA_923060345.2 Erebia aethiops
TAACCTAACCTAACCTAACCTAACCTAACCTAACCTAACCTAACCTAACCTAACCTAACCTAACCTAACCTAACCTAACCTAACCTAACCTAACCTAACCTAACCTAACCTAACCTAACCTAACCTAACCTAACCTAACCTAACCTAACCTAACCTAACCTAACCTAACCGTAACCTAACCTAACCTAACCTAACCTAACCTAACCTAACCTAACCTAACCTAACCTAACCTAACCTAACCTAACCTAACCTAACCTAACCTAACCTAACCTAACCTAACCTAACCTAACCTAACCTAACCTAACCTAACCTAACCTAACCTAACCTAACCTAACCTAACCTAACCTAACCTAACCTAACCTAACCTAACCTAACCTAACCTAACCTAACCTAACCTAACCTAACCTAACCTAACCTAACCTAACCTAACCTAACCTAACCTAACCTAACCTAACCTAACCTAACCTAACCTAACCTAACCTAACCTAACCTAACCTAACCTAACCTAACCTAACCTAACCTAAC
This sequence comes from Erebia aethiops, assembly GCA_923060345.2. Taxonomy (NCBI): domain Eukaryota; kingdom Metazoa; phylum Arthropoda; class Insecta; order Lepidoptera; family Nymphalidae; genus Erebia; species Erebia aethiops. The sequence continues at coordinate 526 of OV281094.1, forward strand.
CTAACCTAACCTAACCTAACCTAACCTAACCTAACCTAACCTAACCTAACCTAACCTAACCTAACCTAACCTAACCTAACCTAACCTAACCTAACCTAACCTAACCTAACCTAACCTAACCTAACCTAACCTAACCTAACCTAACCTAACCTAACCTAACCTAACCTAACCTAACCTAACCTAACCTAACCTAACCTAACCTAACCTAACCTAACCTAACCTAACCTAACCTAACCTAACCTAACCTAACCTAACCTAACCTAACCTAACCTAACCTAACCTAACCTAACCTAACCTAACCTAACCTAACCTAACCTAACCTAACCTAACCTAACCTAACCTAACCTAACCTAACCTAACCTAACCTAACCTAACCTAACCTAACCTAACCTAACCTAACCTAACCTAACCTAACCTAACCTAACCTAACCTAACCTAACCTAACCTAACCTAACCTAACCTAACCTAACCTAACCTAACCTAACCTAACCTAACCTAACCTAACCTAACCTAACCTAACCTAACCTAACCTAACCTAACCTAACCTAACCTAACCTAACCTAACCTAACCTAACCTAACCTAACCTAACCTAACCTAACCTAACCTAACCTAACCTAACCTAACCTAACCTAACCTAACCTAACCTAACCTAACCTAACCTAACCTAACCTAACCTAACCTAACCTAACCTAACCTAACCTAACCTAACCTAACCTAACCTAACCTAACCTAACCTAACCTAACCTAACCTAACCTAACCTAACCTAACCTAACCTAACCTAACCTAACCTAACCTAACCTAACCTAACCTAACCTAACCTAACCTAACCTAACCTAACCTAACCTAACCTAACCTAACCTAACCTAACCTAACCTAACCTAACCTAACCTAACCTAACCTAACCTAACCTAACCTAACCTAACCTAACCTAACCTAACCTAACCTAACCTAACCTAACCTAACCTAACCTAACCTAACCTAACCTAACCTAACCTAACCTAACCTAACCTAACCTAACCTAACCTAACCTAACCTAACCTAACCTAACCTAACCTAACCTAACCTAACCTAACCTAACCTAACCTAACCTAACCTAACCTAACCTAACCTAACCTAACCTAACCTAACCTAACCTAACCTAACCTAACCTAACCTAACCTAACCTAACCTAACCTAACCTAACCTAACCTAACCTAACCTAACCTAACCTAACCTAACCTAACCTAACCTAACCTAACCTAACCTAACCTAACCTAACCTAACCTAACCTAACCTAACCTAACCTAACCTAACCTAACCTAACCTAACCTAACCTAACCTAACCTAACCTAACCTAACCTAACCTAACCTAACCTAACCTAACCTAACCTAACCTAACCTAACCTAACCTAACCTAACCTAACCTAACCTAACCTAACCTAACCTAACCTAACCTAACCTAACCTAACCTAACCTAACCTAACCTAACCTAACCTAACCTAACCTAACCTAACCTAACCTAACCTAACCTAACCTAACCTAACCTAACCTAACCTAACCTAACCTAACCTAACCTAACCTAACCTAACCTAACCTAACCTAACCTAACCTAACCTAACCTAACCTAACCTAACCTAACCTAACCTAACCTAACCTAACCTAACCTAACCTAACCTAACCTAACCTAACCTAACCTAACCTAACCTAACCTAACCTAACCTAACCTAACCTAACCTAACCTAACCTAACCTAACCTAACCTAACCTAACCTAACCTAACCTAACCTAACCTAACCTAACCTAACCTAACCTAACCTAACCTAACCTAACCTAACCTAACCTAACCTAACCTAACCTAACCTAACCTAACCTAACCTAACCTAACCTAACCTAACCTAACCTAACCTAACCTAACCTAACCTAACCTAACCTAACCTAACCTAACCTAACCTAACCTAACCTAACCTAACCTAACCTAACCTAACCTAACCTAACCTAACCTAACCTAACCTAACCTAACCTAACCTAACCTAACCTAACCTAACCTAACCTAACCTAACCTAACCTAACCTAACCTAACCTAACCTAACCTAACCTAACCTAACCTAACCTAACCTAACCTAACCTAACCTAACCTAACCTAACCTAACCTAACCTAACCTAACCTAACCTAACCTAACCTAACCTAACCTAACCTAACCTAACCTAACCTAACCTAACCTAACCTAACCTAACCTAACCTAACCTAACCTAACCTAACCTAACCTAACCTAACCTAACCTAACCTAACCTAACCTAACCTAACCTAACCTAACCTAACCTAACCTAACCTAACCTAACCTAACCTAACCTAACCTAACCTAACCTAACCTAACCTAACCTAACCTAACCTAACCTAACCTAACCTAACCTAACCTAACCTAACCTAACCTAACCTAACCTAACCTAACCTAACCTAACCTAACCTAACCTAACCTAACCTAACCTAACCTAACCTAACCTAACCTAACCTAACCTAACCTAACCTAACCTAACCTAACCTAACCTAACCTAACCTAACCTAACCTAACCTAACCTAACCTAACCTAACCTAACCTAACCTAACCTAACCTAACCTAACCTAACCTAACCTAACCTAACCTAACCTAACCTAACCTAACCTAACCTAACCTAACCTAACCTAACCTAACCTAACCTAACCTAACCTAACCTAACCTAACCTAACCTAACCTAACCTAACCTAACCTAACCTAACCTAACCTAACCTAACCTAACCTAACCTAACCTAACCTAACCTAACCTAACCTAACCTAACCTAACCTAACCTAACCTAACCTAACCTAACCTAACCTAACCTAACCTAACCTAACCTAACCTAACCTAACCTAACCTAACCTAACCTAACCTAACCTAACCTAACCTAACCTAACCTAACCTAACCTAACCTAACCTAACCTAACCTAACCTAACCTAACCTAACCTAACCTAACCTAACCTAACCTAACCTAACCTAACCTAACCTAACCTAACCTAACCTAACCTAACCTAACCTAACCTAACCTAACCTAACCTAACCTAACCTAACCTAACCTAACCTAACCTAACCTAACCTAACCTAACCTAACCTAACCTAACCTAACCTAACCTAACCTAACCTAACCTAACCTAACCTAACCTAACCTAACCTAACCTAACCTAACCTAACCTAACCTAACCTAACCTAACCTAACCTAACCTAACCTAACCTAACCTAACCTAACCTAACCTAACCTAACCTAACCTAACCTAACCTAACCTAACCTAACCTAACCTAACCTAACCTAACCTAACCTAACCTAACCTAACCTAACCTAACCTAACCTAACCTAACCTAACCTAACCTAACCTAACCTAACCTAACCTAACCTAACCTAACCTAACCTAACCTAACCTAACCTAACCTAACCTAACCTAACCTAACCTAACCTAACCTAACCTAACCTAACCTAACCTAACCTAACCTAACCTAACCTAACCTAACCTAACCTAACCTAACCTAACCTAACCTAACCTAACCTAACCTAACCTAACCTAACCTAACCTAACCTAACCTAACCTAACCTAACCTAACCTAACCTAACCTAACCTAACCTAACCTAACCTAACCTAACCTAACCTAACCTAACCTAACCTAACCTAACCTAACCTAACCTAACCTAACCTAACCTAACCTAACCTAACCTAACCTAACCTAACCTAACCTAACCTAACCTAACCTAACCTAACCTAACCTAACCTAACCTAACCTAACCTAACCTAACCTAACCTAACCTAACCTAACCTAACCTAACCTAACCTAACCTAACCTAACCTAACCTAACCTAACCTAACCTAACCTAACCTAACCTAACCTAACCTAACCTAACCTAACCTAACCTAACCTAACCTAACCTAACCTAACCTAACCTAACCTAACCTAACCTAACCTAACCTAACCTAACCTAACCTAACCTAACCTAACCTAACCTAACCTAACCTAACCTAACCTAACCTAACCTAACCTAACCTAACCTAACCTAACCTAACCTAACCTAACCTAACCTAACCTAACCTAACCTAACCTAACCTAACCTAACCTAACCTAACCTAACCTAACCTAACCTAACCTAACCTAACCTAACCTAACCTAACCTAACCTAACCTAACCTAACCTAACCTAACCTAACCTAACCTAACCTAACCTAACCTAACCTAACCTAACCTAACCTAACCTAACCTAACCTAACCTAACCTAACCTAACCTAACCTAACCTAACCTAACCTAACCTAACCTAACCTAACCTAACCTAACCTAACCTAACCTAACCTAACCTAACCTAACCTAACCTAACCTAACCTAACCTAACCTAACCTAACCTAACCTAACCTAACCTAACCTAACCTAACCTAACCTAACCTAACCTAACCTAACCTAACCTAACCTAACCTAACCTAACCTAACCTAACCTAACCTAACCTAACCTAACCTAACCTAACCTAACCTAACCTAACCTAACCTAACCTAACCTAACCTAACCTAACCTAACCTAACCTAACCTAACCTAACCTAACCTAACCTAACCTAACCTAACCTAACCTAACCTAACCTAACCTAACCTAACCTAACCTAACCTAACCTAACCTAACCTAACCTAACCTAACCTAACCTAACCTAACCTAACCTAACCTAACCTAACCTAACCTAACCTAACCTAACCTAACCTAACCTAACCTAACCTAACCTAACCTAACCTAACCTAACCTAACCTAACCTAACCTAACCTAACCTAACCTAACCTAACCTAACCTAACCTAACCTAACCTAACCTAACCTAACCTAACCTAACCTAACCTAACCTAACCTAACCTAACCTAACCTAACCTAACCTAACCTAACCTAACCTAACCTAACCTAACCTAACCTAACCTAACCTAACCTAACCTAACCTAACCTAACCTAACCTAACCTAACCTAACCTAACCTAACCTAACCTAACCTAACCTAACCTAACCTAACCTAACCTAACCTAACCTAACCTAACCTAACCTAACCTAACCTAACCTAACCTAACCTAACCTAACCTAACCTAACCTAACCTAACCTAACCTAACCTAACCTAACCTAACCTAACCTAACCTAACCTAACCTAACCTAACCTAACCTAACCTAACCTAACCTAACCTAACCTAACCTAACCTAACCTAACCTAACCTAACCTAACCTAACCTAACCTAACCTAACCTAACCTAACCTAACCTAACCTAACCTAACCTAACCTAACCTAACCTAACCTAACCTAACCTAACCTAACCTAACCTAACCTAACCTAACCTAACCTAACCTAACCTAACCTAACCTAACCTAACCTAACCTAACCTAACCTAACCTAACCTAACCTAACCTAACCTAACCTAACCTAACCTAACCTAACCTAACCTAACCTAACCTAACCTAACCTAACCTAACCTAACCTAACCTAACCTAACCTAACCTAACCTAACCTAACCTAACCTAACCTAACCTAACCTAACCTAACCTAACCTAACCTAACCTAACCTAACCTAACCTAACCTAACCTAACCTAACCTAACCTAACCTAACCTAACCTAACCTAACCTAACCTAACCTAACCTAACCTAACCTAACCTAACCTAACCTAACCTAACCTAACCTAACCTAACCTAACCTAACCTAACCTAACCTAACCTAACCTAACCTAACCTAACCTAACCTAACCTAACCTAACCTAACCTAACCTAACCTAACCTAACCTAACCTAACCTAACCTAACCTAACCTAACCTAACCTAACCTAACCTAACCTAACCTAACCTAACCTAACCTAACCTAACCTAACCTAACCTAACCTAACCTAACCTAACCTAACCTAACCTAACCTAACCTAACCTAACCTAACCTAACCTAACCTAACCTAACCTAACCTAACCTAACCTAACCTAACCTAACCTAACCTAACCTAACCTAACCTAACCTAACCTAACCTAACCTAACCTAACCTAACCTAACCTAACCTAACCTAACCTAACCTAACCTAACCTAACCTAACCTAACCTAACCTAACCTAACCTAACCTAACCTAACCTAACCTAACCTAACCTAACCTAACCTAACCTAACCTAACCTAACCTAACCTAACCTAACCTAACCTAACCTAACCTAACCTAACCTAACCTAACCTAACCTAACCTAACCTAACCTAACCTAACCTAACCTAACCTAACCTAACCTAACCTAACCTAACCTAACCTAACCTAACCTAACCTAACCTAACCTAACCTAACCTAACCTAACCTAACCTAACCTAACCTAACCTAACCTAACCTAACCTAACCTAACCTAACCTAACCTAACCTAACCTAACCTAACCTAACCTAACCTAACCTAACCTAACCTAACCTAACCTAACCTAACCTAACCTAACCTAACCTAACCTAACCTAACCTAACCTAACCTAACCTAACCTAACCTAACCTAACCTAACCTAACCTAACCTAACCTAACCTAACCTAACCTAACCTAACCTAACCTAACCTAACCTAACCTAACCTAACCTAACCTAACCTAACCTAACCTAACCTAACCTAACCTAACCTAACCTAACCTAACCTAACCTAACCTAACCTAACCTAACCTAACCTAACCTAACCTAACCTAACCTAACCTAACCTAACCTAACCTAACCTAACCTAACCTAACCTAACCTAACCTAACCTAACCTAACCTAACCTAACCTAACCTAACCTAACCTAACCTAACCTAACCTAACCTAACCTAACCTAACCTAACCTAACCTAACCTAACCTAACCTAACCTAACCTAACCTAACCTAACCTAACCTAACCTAACCTAACCTAACCTAACCTAACCTAACCTAACCTAACCTAACCTAACCTAACCTAACCTAACCTAACCTAACCTAACCTAACCTAACCTAACCTAACCTAACCTAACCTAACCTAACCTAACCTAACCTAACCTAACCTAACCTAACCTAACCTAACCTAACCTAACCTAACCTAACCTAACCTAACCTAACCTAACCTAACCTAACCTAACCTAACCTAACCTAACCTAACCTAACCTAACCTAACCTAACCTAACCTAACCTAACCTAACCTAACCTAACCTAACCTAACCTAACCTAACCTAACCTAACCTAACCTAACCTAACCTAACCTAACCTAACCTAACCTAACCTAACCTAACCTAACCTAACCTAACCTAACCTAACCTAACCTAACCTAACCTAACCTAACCTAACCTAACCTAACCTAACCTAACCTAACCTAACCTAACCTAACCTAACCTAACCTAACCTAACCTAACCTAACCTAACCTAACCTAACCTAACCTAACCTAACCTAACCTAACCTAACCTAACCTAACCTAACCTAACCTAACCTAACCTAACCTAACCTAACCTAACCTAACCTAACCTAACCTAACCTAACCTAACCTAACCTAACCTAACCTAACCTAACCTAACCTAACCTAACCTAACCTAACCTAACCTAACCTAACCTAACCTAACCTAACCTAACCTAACCTAACCTAACCTAACCTAACCTAACCTAACCTAACCTAACCTAACCTAACCTAACCTAACCTAACCTAACCTAACCTAACCTAACCTAACCTAACCTAACCTAACCTAACCTAACCTAACCTAACCTAACCTAACCTAACCTAACCTAACCTAACCTAACCTAACCTAACCTAACCTAACCTAACCTAACCTAACCTAACCTAACCTAACCTAACCTAACCTAACCTAACCTAACCTAACCTAACCTAACCTAACCTAACCTAACCTAACCTAACCTAACCTAACCTAACCTAACCTAACCTAACCTAACCTAACCTAACCTAACCTAACCTAACCTAACCTAACCTAACCTAACCTAACCTAACCTAACCTAACCTAACCTAACCTAACCTAACCTAACCTAACCTAACCTAACCTAACCTAACCTAACCTAACCTAACCTAACCTAACCTAACCTAACCTAACCTAACCTAACCTAACCTAACCTAACCTAACCTAACCTAACCTAACCTAACCTAACCTAACCTAACCTAACCTAACCTAACCTAACCTAACCTAACCTAACCTAACCTAACCTAACCTAACCTAACCTAACCTAACCTAACCTAACCTAACCTAACCTAACCTAACCTAACCTAACCTAACCTAACCTAACCTAACCTAACCTAACCTAACCTAACCTAACCTAACCTAACCTAACCTAACCTAACCTAACCTAACCTAACCTAACCTAACCTAACCTAACCTAACCTAACCTAACCTAACCTAACCTAACCTAACCTAACCTAACCTAACCTAACCTAACCTAACCTAACCTAACCTAACCTAACCTAACCTAACCTAACCTAACCTAACCTAACCTAACCTAACCTAACCTAACCTAACCTAACCTAACCTAACCTAACCTAACCTAACCTAACCTAACCTAACCTAACCTAACCTAACCTAACCTAACCTAACCTAACCTAACCTAACCTAACCTAACCTAACCTAACCTAACCTAACCTAACCTAACCTAACCTAACCTAACCTAACCTAACCTAACCTAACCTAACCTAACCTAACCTAACCTAACCTAACCTAACCTAACCTAACCTAACCTAACCTAACCTAACCTAACCTAACCTAACCTAACCTAACCTAACCTAACCTAACCTAACCTAACCTAACCTAACCTAACCTAACCTAACCTAACCTAACCTAACCTAACCTAACCTAACCTAACCTAACCTAACCTAACCTAACCTAACCTAACCTAACCTAACCTAACCTAACCTAACCTAACCTAACCTAACCTAACCTAACCTAACCTAACCTAACCTAACCTAACCTAACCTAACCTAACCTAACCTAACCTAACCTAACCTAACCTAACCTAACCTAACCTAACCTAACCTAACCTAACCTAACCTAACCTAACCTAACCTAACCTAACCTAACCTAACCTAACCTAACCTAACCTAACCTAACCTAACCTAACCTAACCTAACCTAACCTAACCTAACCTAACCTAACCTAACCTAACCTAACCTAACCTAACCTAACCTAACCTAACCTAACCTAACCTAACCTAACCTAACCTAACCTAACCTAACCTAACCTAACCTAACCTAACCTAACCTAACCTAACCTAACCTAACCTAACCTAACCTAACCTAACCTAACCTAACCTAACCTAACCTAACCTAACCTAACCTAACCTAACCTAACCTAACCTAACCTAACCTAACCTAACCTAACCTAACCTAACCTAACCTAACCTAACCTAACCTAACCTAACCTAACCTAACCTAACCTAACCTAACCTAACCTAACCTAACCTAACCTAACCTAACCTAACCTAACCTAACCTAACCTAACCTAACCTAACCTAACCTAACCTAACCTAACCTAACCTAACCTAACCTAACCTAACCTAACCTAACCTAACCTAACCTAACCTAACCTAACCTAACCTAACCTAACCTAACCTAACCTAACCTAACCTAACCTAACCTAACCTAACCTAACCTAACCTAACCTAACCTAACCTAACCTAACCTAACCTAACCTAACCTAACCTAACCTAACCTAACCTAACCTAACCTAACCTAACCTAACCTAACCTAACCTAACCTAACCTAACCTAACCTAACCTAACCTAACCTAACCTAACCTAACCTAACCTAACCTAACCTAACCTAACCTAACCTAACCTAACCTAACCTAACCTAACCTAACCTAACCTAACCTAACCTAACCTAACCTAACCTAACCTAACCTAACCTAACCTAACCTAACCTAACCTAACCTAACCTAACCTAACCTAACCTAACCTAACCTAACCTAACCTAACCTAACCTAACCTAACCTAACCTAACCTAACCTAACCTAACCTAACCTAACCTAACCTAACCTAACCTAACCTAACCTAACCTAACCTAACCTAACCTAACCTAACCTAACCTAACCTAACCTAACCTAACCTAACCTAACCTAACCTAACCTAACCTAACCTAACCTAACCTAACCTAACCTAACCTAACCTAACCTAACCTAACCTAACCTAACCTAACCTAACCTAACCTAACCTAACCTAACCTAACCTAACCTAACCTAACCTAACCTAACCTAACCTAACCTAACCTAACCTAACCTAACCTAACCTAACCTAACCTAACCTAACCTAACCTAACCTAACCTAACCTAACCTAACCTAACCTAACCTAACCTAACCTAACCTAACCTAACCTAACCTAACCTAACCTAACCTAACCTAACCTAACCTAACCTAACCTAACCTAACCTAACCTAACCTAACCTAACCTAACCTAACCTAACCTAACCTAACCTAACCTAACCTAACCTAACCTAACCTAACCTAACCTAACCTAACCTAACCTAACCTAACCTAACCTAACCTAACCTAACCTAACCTAACCTAACCTAACCTAACCTAACCTAACCTAACCTAACCTAACCTAACCTAACCTAACCTAACCTAACCTAACCTAACCTAACCTAACCTAACCTAACCTAACCTAACCTAACCTAACCTAACCTAACCTAACCTAACCTAACCTAACCTAACCTAACCTAACCTAACCTAACCTAACCTAACCTAACCTAACCTAACCTAACCTAACCTAACCTAACCTAACCTAACCTAACCTAACCTAACCTAACCTAACCTAACCTAACCTAACCTAACCTAACCTAACCTAACCTAACCTAACCTAACCTAACCTAACCTAACCTAACCTAACCTAACCTAACCTAACCTAACCTAACCTAACCTAACCTAACCTAACCTAACCTAACCTAACCTAACCTAACCTAACCTAACCTAACCTAACCTAACCTAACCTAACCTAACCTAACCTAACCTAACCTAACCTAACCTAACCTAACCTAACCTAACCTAACCTAACCTAACCTAACCTAACCTAACCTAACCTAACCTAACCTAACCTAACCTAACCTAACCTAACCTAACCTAACCTAACCTAACCTAACCTAACCTAACCTAACCTAACCTAACCTAACCTAACCTAACCTAACCTAACCTAACCTAACCTAACCTAACCTAACCTAACCTAACCTAACCTAACCTAACCTAACCTAACCTAACCTAACCTAACCTAACCTAACCTAACCTAACCTAACCTAACCTAACCTAACCTAACCTAACCTAACCTAACCTAACCTAACCTAACCTAACCTAACCTAACCTAACCTAACCTAACCTAACCTAACCTAACCTAACCTAACCTAACCTAACCTAACCTAACCTAACCTAACCTAACCTAACCTAACCTAACCTAACCTAACCTAACCTAACCTAACCTAACCTAACCTAACCTAACCTAACCTAACCTAACCTAACCTAACCTAACCTAACCTAACCTAACCTAACCTAACCTAACCTAACCTAACCTAACCTAACCTAACCTAACCTAACCTAACCTAACCTAACCTAACCTAACCTAACCTAACCTAACCTAACCTAACCTAACCTAACCTAACCTAACCTAACCTAACCTAACCTAACCTAACCTAACCTAACCTAACCTAACCTAACCTAACCTAACCTAACCTAACCTAACCTAACCTAACCTAACCTAACCTAACCTAACCTAACCTAACCTAACCTAACCTAACCTAACCTAACCTAACCTAACCTAACCTAACCTAACCTAACCTAACCTAACCTAACCTAACCTAACCTAACCTAACCTAACCTAACCTAACCTAACCTAACCTAACCTAACCTAACCTAACCTAACCTAACCTAACCTAACCTAACCTAACCTAACCTAACCTAACCTAACCTAACCTAACCTAACCTAACCTAACCTAACCTAACCTAACCTAACCTAACCTAACCTAACCTAACCTAACCTAACCTAACCTAACCTAACCTAACCTAACCTAACCTAACCTAACCTAACCTAACCTAACCTAACCTAACCTAACCTAACCTAACCTAACCTAACCTAACCTAACCTAACCTAACCTAACCTAACCTAACCTAACCTAACCTAACCTAACCTAACCTAACCTAACCTAACCTAACCTAACCTAACCTAACCTAACCTAACCTAACCTAACCTAACCTAACCTAACCTAACCTAACCTAACCTAACCTAACCTAACCTAACCTAACCTAACCTAACCTAACCTAACCTAACCTAACCTAACCTAACCTAACCTAACCTAACCTAACCTAACCTAACCTAACCTAACCTAACCTAACCTAACCTAACCTAACCTAACCTAACCTAACCTAGCCTAACCTAACCTAACCTAACCTAACCTAACCTAACCTAACCTAACCTAACCTAACCTAACCTAACCTAACCTAACCTAACCTAACCTAACCTAACCTAACCTAACCTAACCTAACCTAACCTAACCTAACCTAACCTAACCTAACCTAACCTAACCTAACCTAACCTAACCTAACCTAACCTAACCTAACCTAACCTAACCTAACCTAACCTAACCTAACCTAACCTAACCTAACCTAACCTAACCTAACCTAACCTAACCTAACCTAACCTAACCTAACCTAACCTAACCTAACCTAACCTAACCTAACCTAACCTAACCTAACCTAACCTAACCTAACCTAACCTAACCTAACCTAACCTAACCTAACCTAACCTAACCTAACCTAACCTAACCTAACCTAACCTAACCTAACCTAACCTAACCTAACCTAACCTAACCTAACCTAACCTAACCTAACCTAACCTAACCTAACCTAACCTAACCTAACCTAACCTAACCTAACCTAACCTAACCTAACCTAACCTAACCTAACCTAACCTAACCTAACCTAACCACGCCTTCAGCAGTGAGTGCCCAGTCAGAAGAAGGTGGGATGCACTGGCTAGGGCCTCAGTAACGTATTGCTGAGGGCGTCCCACGAGTAACTCACCAGTACAAAATAGCGCAAGCAAACTTGCAGCGTAGCAAATTGGCTACGACCGAACTCCTGATCGAAGCCGGAAAACGCAAGATAGCCATAGCACTGCTTCAGGAACCTTACGTGGGTGGGACGCGAAGTGTTAGGAGTTACCGGGGTGTCCGAATCTTCCAGAGCTCAGGAACAGGAAATGGGACTGTTAAAGCGGCTATTGCTGTCTTTGATAGCGACTTAAATATAATACAGTACCCACAACTTACCACGGACAACATCGTCGTGGTGGGAGTCCAAACCAGTGCATGGACGATCACCCTAGTCTCCTACTACTTCGAGCCCGACCAGCCCATAGGGCCATACCTGGAGCACCTGAAAAAGGTCGTACGAAAAACGGGACCAAAAAGGCTGATCATAGGAGGAGACGCAAATGCCAAAAGTAACTGGTGGGGCAGCCCAAATGAGGACATCAGAGGTGAGGAGGTGTGTGGAGCTCTCGCTGAGATGGATATGCATATTCTCAATATGGGAGAGGTACCAACATTCGACACCGTCAGGGGCGGGAGGAGATTCTGCAGCCATGTCGATGTGACGGCGGGCACTGCGGATATGCTCGAACTCGTGGACGGTTGGCACGTAGTAGAAGGCCTCACAAACTCGGACCACAACGGCATAATGTTTGGTATAACACTTCAAAAATCACAAAACACAAAAATACAAAGAACAACACGCAAATATAACACAAAAAAAGCAAATTGGGGTCTCTTTCATGAGAAACTGGCCCAAATTATGCGGGACACTGAACTCAATACACAAAACATAGCCAAAATAGAAAACAGAGAACAAATTGACAACACAATAGAAGCATACACTAAAGCCATAACAGACACATGCACGCAGACAATACCAAACAAAAAACACACAGAAACACTTACCGTGCCGTGGTGGTCCGAGAGCTTAGCTGAGATGAAAAAGCAAGTGACGACCCGAAGACGCAGGATCCGCAGTGCAGCGCCGATTCGCAGGCAGATGGTTGTAGACCAGTACCTGAAAGAAAAAGAAAAATATGAACTGGCAACTAAAGAGGCAGCAGAGCAGAGCTGGAGAGATTTCTGCGGGAAACAGGACAGGGAAGGAGTGTGGGAAGGCATATATAGAGTGATTAGTAGAGTCAAACGTAGAGAAGAGGACGTGCCATTGATAGAGGGGGGTACGACGTTGGACGCTGAGGGCTCTGCTCGATTACTGGCTGAGACTTTCTACCCGAGGGACTTGAAGGATGGGGACAGCGTACAACATCTGCAAATAAGAGCCTTAGCAGAAACAGCAAACGAAAGTGGTCACGATGATCATGACCCTCCGTTTACAATTGAGGAGCTAGAAGACGCTGTGAAGTCCTTCAACCCCAAAAAAGCCCCCGGAGCCGATGGTTTCACGGCCGACATCTGCTCACATGCAATAAAAGTGGACCCAACGTACTTCCTGGCTCTCCTCAACAAATGCATGGAACACGGCAGCTTCCCAAAGGCCTGGAAGGAGGCAACAGTAGTCGTGTTGAGAAAGCCAGGAAAGGATACGTACACCGCGCCTAAATCATATCGACCTATCGGGCTTTTGCCCGTATTAGGAAAGATATACGAGAAGATGCTGGTGGGCCGCCTCAAGTTCTACGTGCTACCTCGGATCAGTACTCACCAGTATGGATTTATGCCACAGAAGAGTACGGAAGACGCCCTGGTTACGTTAATAACACGCATCCGCGAAAAACTACATCAAAAGAGACTAGTAACACTGGTCTCTTTAGACATCGAGGGCGCCTTCGACAGTGCTTGGTGGCCAGTGATAAAGACCAGACTGGCTGAGGAAAAATGTCCCGCGAACTTGAGGCGTGTCATCGGTAACTACCTCAGCGACAGGATGGTGGAGGTCAGATATGCGGGAGCAATACACAGAAGGAGCACGGAGAAGGGATGCGTCCAAGGCTCCATAGGAGGACCAATCCTGTGGAACCTTCTGCTAGACCCACTCCTCAGGCTGATGGAACGAAGGGGGGTCTATTGCCAGGCCTTTGCTGACGACGTGGTGTTGCTTTTTGACGGTGGAGAGGCCCGGGAGATCGAGGGACGGGCGAATGCTGCCCTCGAATGTGTTCGGGCGTGGGGTGTCGATAACAAACTAAAATTTGCACCACACAAAACTTGCGGCATGGTAATAACTAAGAAACTGAAATTCGACACACCACGCCTGAGCATGGGAGGGGTCAGCGTCGAAATGTCCCCGGAGATCAAAATCCTCGGGCTCACCATCGATGACAAGCTAACGTTTAACGCCCACGTCGCTAATGCATGTAAAAAAGCAATAGGGATCTACAAACAACTCGTTAGAGCGGCCCGTGTGAGCTGGGGTCTCAGCCCCGACATTATTCGCACCATATACACTGCAGCGGTGGAACCGGTGATTCTGTACGCTGCAGCCGCATGGGCCCCGGCGGCAGAAAAACTGGGAGTCCGCAAGCAGCTCGGCACAGTACAAAGGGGTTACGCCCAAAAGATGTGTAAGGCGTATCGGACGGTATCACTCAACTCGGCTCTCTTGCTCACGGGGACGCTCCCTCTAGACCTCCGAGTCCGTGAGGCAGCCTCGTTATACGAGGCTAAGAAGGGAGCACCTAGACGTGATTTAGTTGATAGAGAAATTGAGAAGATGGCACCGAAGATACAAGCCCCACATCCTACGGAACAAATGGGACTGAAGTTCCAAAACCTGGTGGACGAGGAACAATTTTCGTGCCACAGTGACTACACTGTGCGCATATTCACAGACGGGAGCAAGATTGAGGGCAGGGTCGGGGCGGCGCTGTCCGTCTGGAAAGGGACTGCGGAGACCAAGGTCCTCAAACTTGCTCTATCGTCATACTGTACCGTCTACCAGGCTGAACTACTAGCCCTGTGCAAGGCAACGGAGTTGGCGCTGTCGCTCAAGGAAAATTCCTTTGGAATTTACAGTGACTCCAGAGCAGCGCTTGAGACAGTAACCAACTCCGGTTCGTCCCATCCCCTGTCAGTCAAAGCTAGAGACAACCTGAGAAGTTGCCATCTCCAGAAAAAGACAATCTCATTATTCTGGATAAAAGCTCATATAGGACTAGCAGGGAATGAGAGAGCCGACGAGCTTGCTAAGGAAGCGGCCCTGAAATTGAAAAAGAGGCCGGACTACGATCGGTGCCCTGTCTCATTCATCAAGCGTAGTATTCGCAAGGGTACGATTGATGAATGGGACAGAAGGTATCGGTCGGAGGACACGGCCTCCGTGACGAAAATGTTCTTCCCCGAGGCAGTGACGGCGCACTCTACAGTTAGGAAAATCCAAATGGACGGACAAATAGCGCAGGTGCTCACGGGGCATGGAGGGTTCTCCGCGTACCTGAGTCGTTTCAAGTGCAAGGAGAGCCCATCTTGCCTCTGTGACCCGGAGGCTGAAGAAAATATCCAGCACCTGTTATTGGAGTGTCCCGTCTTTGCAAGGCACAGATTCAATCTGGAGCAAACACTAGATATTGACCTGACAATACAAAATTTACCAGCAATAATGAAATCCAGAGATAGGGATATATTCTTAAAATTCTGCAAGAAAATAGTAAAAATAGTAAATAATAGAAATAAGGTAGTATAAGAAAATGTATGATAGCAGTATATATTAATGTATATAAGTGTAGTCATACGAATAAAATGTAACTAGTAAATAAACATATATAAGAAAATAGACCTAAGGCTAAAAAACTGTAACAAACTTTAAATTAAAAAAATGTGTAACTTTTAATTAAATAAAGAAAATTACCCTGTATCCTGTAGAAAGCTCAGATAGATGGGAAACCCACCCATAAGGATACGAAAGATGATGAATGATAGAAAGAATTGTATGAAGAATGAAAGTACGAGAGGCATAATTGCGAGAACTAGTATGAAAGAATGTTAGCTAGCACAGGCTCTGATTACGTCAGAGGTAC
>OV281094.1:20000-35000 GCA_923060345.2 Erebia aethiops
CCTAACCTAACCTAACCTAACCTAACCTAACCTAACCTAACCTAACCTAACCTAACCTAACCTAACCTAACCTAACCTAACCTAACCTAACCTAACCTAACCTAACCTAACCTAACCTAACCTAACCTAACCTAACCTAACCTAACCTAACCTAACCTAACCTAACCTAACCTAACCTAACCTAACCTAACCTAACCTAACCTAACCTAACCTAACCTAACCTAACCTAACCTAACCTAACCTAACCTAACCTAACCTAACCTAACCTAACCTAACCTAACCTAACCTAACCTAACCTAACCTAACCTAACCTAACCTAACCTAACCTAACCTAACCTAACCTAACCTAACCTAACCTAACCTAACCTAACCTAACCTAACCTAACCTAACCTAACCTAACCTAACCTAACCTAACCTAACCTAACCTAACCTAACCTAACCTAACCTAACCTAACCTAACCTAACCTAACCTAACCTAACCTAACCTAACCTAACCTAACCTAACCTAACCTAACCTAACCTAACCTAACCTAACCTAACCTAACCTAACCTAACCTAACCTAACCTAACCTAACCTAACCTAACCTAACCTAACCTAACCTAACCTAACCTAACCTAACCTAACCTAACCTAACCTAACCTAACCTAACCTAACCTAACCTAACCTAACCTAACCTAACCTAACCTAACCTAACCTAACCTAACCTAACCTAACCTAACCTAACCTAACCTAACCTAACCTAACCTAACCTAACCTAACCTAACCTAACCTAACCTAACCTAACCTAACCTAACCTAACCTAACCTAACCTAACCTAACCTAACCTAACCTAACCTAACCTAACCTAACCTAACCTAACCTAACCTAACCTAACCTAACCTAACCTAACCTAACCTAACCTAACCTAACCTAACCTAACCTAACCTAACCTAACCTAACCTAACCTAACCTAACCTAACCTAACCTAACCTAACCTAACCTAACCTAACCTAACCTAACCTAACCTAACCTAACCTAACCTAACCTAACCTAACCTAACCTAACCTAACCTAACCTAACCTAACCTAACCTAACCTAACCTAACCTAACCTAACCTAACCTAACCTAACCTAACCTAACCTAACCTAACCTAACCTAACCTAACCTAACCTAACCTAACCTAACCTAACCTAACCTAACCTAACCTAACCTAACCTAACCTAACCTAACCTAACCTAACCTAACCTAACCTAACCTAACCTAACCTAACCTAACCTAACCTAACCTAACCTAACCTAACCTAACCTAACCTAACCTAACCTAACCTAACCTAACCTAACCTAACCTAACCTAACCTAACCTAACCTAACCTAACCTAACCTAACCTAACCTAACCTAACCTAACCTAACCTAACCTAACCTAACCTAACCTAACCTAACCTAACCTAACCTAACCTAACCTAACCTAACCTAACCTAACCTAACCTAACCTAACCTAACCTAACCTAACCTAACCTAACCTAACCTAACCTAACCTAACCTAACCTAACCTAACCTAACCTAACCTAACCTAACCTAACCTAACCTAACCTAACCTAACCTAACCTAACCTAACCTAACCTAACCTAACCTAACCTAACCTAACCTAACCTAACCTAACCTAACCTAACCTAACCTAACCTAACCTAACCTAACCTAACCTAACCTAACCTAACCTAACCTAACCTAACCTAACCTAACCTAACCTAACCTAACCTAACCTAACCTAACCTAACCTAACCTAACCTAACCTAACCTAACCTAACCTAACCTAACCTAACCTAACCTAACCTAACCTAACCTAACCTAACCTAACCTAACCTAACCTAACCTAACCTAACCTAACCTAACCTAACCTAACCTAACCTAACCTAACCTAACCTAACCTAACCTAACCTAACCTAACCTAACCTAACCTAACCTAACCTAACCTAACCTAACCTAACCTAACCTAACCTAACCTAACCTAACCTAACCTAACCTAACCTAACCTAACCTAACCTAACCTAACCTAACCTAACCTAACCTAACCTAACCTAACCTAACCTAACCTAACCTAACCTAACCTAACCAGTTGCGCGTCGACCGTCGACGGAGACGGACGTGTGGTGACGGTGACAAAGGTGCCGGTGGCCGGTGACAAAGTGACAAAGTGCAGTGGCCGGTGACAAAGTGAAGTGGCCCACCCTAAAACTAGACCCAAATATAGGGTCACAGGGCACGGGAGTTCCGCTTGTTCCCCGGGACAATACCGGAGTGGCCGAGCGGGATTGGCGGGAATTTTGGCTTAGATCTGCTCCAAAATTTCCAAAATTCAGGGTTGCCTCGAGGGGGTCGACGGCGTTATCAGCGTCCATTGACTCCGTAGGGGCTGCAGGCTGCCATCGGGCTCCCTGTTAACACCTGCTCCATAAGGAAAGCCCCGTTGAGCTGCCGTCCCGGAGGAGATCGAAACGGAGAGTGGTGCGCAACTTAAACAGTGAGTAAGTGAGTTAAAGTGCTGTTATAAAGTGATTCTTTAGTGACACAGTGAAGTGAGCTACGCCGGGACCCCATTAGCAGGCCGTCTGTAAATATCAAGACTGAGGTCACCTTCAAGTGACCTTCAGACGACCTCTAACTGGGGCGTGGCGGGTGACAGTGACAGTGACACTTTAAAAGACAAGTGACAGGTGACAGGTGACAGTGACTCGCGGGGCCGCGGCAACGGTTACAGTAGTGAGGCTGCTTCGGCGGTGACGTCCCCTGTCCCCGGTCCCTAAGGCGCCGGTTTCAGAGGGCTAAGTGCTAAGGTAACCATGCCGGAGTCCTCCACTTCGGCCTCATCGACGGCGAGCGGCAGGACGGCGGCCAAGCCGTGTTCGCCGGCCAAACAGATTAGGAAGCTCACGAGCAAGGTACGTAGAGCTACCTCTAAATCTAGCAAAGAGATGAGTGGCCCACGCAATGCGGAGAGTGCGGGGATAAAATTAAAACCGGCGAGTGCCACTAGCCAGGGCATCCCCTCGGAGAGAGAGAAGCAGGTTAGTGAGGGAGCATCACCCGCTTCGGATGCGGGCAATACAAATAGTGCTGGTAGGTCCGGTGACAGTGCCGAATACCTTAGTGCAGCCGAAACCCATTCCTCAATATCAGGAGTAGAGGAGCTCCCCAGGTCGAGAAGAAGCAGTGAGAGCGATCTGCCTCCTGCAACGTCCACTCCTGACCCCAAATTGAAGGTGGTGCCGGCGGTGCTGGCGTCGCCCAGGCCCAGATCGGAGTCATCACTGCTCAGAATCAGGGCCCAACTCAGGGCCGCCGCAGCCGCAACCCTGGAAGAGAAGGTACAACGAGCGGAGGAACCTCACGATTACGAGGATGCGAACAGCGAGTCCTTTCAGTCAGAAGTCTCTATCGCAGGCGGGGGATCTCTTCATGAGATGCCCCGACTGGCTAACGCTCTACTGCAGCGCACCAAGGCCAGACTAGAGGAGAGCCGAAACCTCAACCGGGAGATCAGGGATGATGTTTGCAGCGGAATACACGGGCTACATGAGATGATTCTCCGTCTCTCTGACTCACGCAACAGGCACATTGCGGACAAGGAGAAGATGAGGTCCGCTTATGAGAGACGCTTTACTCAGATTGAGGCCAAGCACGCTGCGGCTTTTCAGGACATGCAGCGCCAACATTCAGCCGCGGTAGCCGAGATCTCGACCAACATCTCAAAGACTTTTAAGGAAGCCGAGTCTTCAAGGCATCTGGTCTACGAGATGGAGGCCCACCTCAAGGCGCTGGCTGAAGGGAAAGATAAGCGATCTGAGGGACCAGTCACGGACCGGGAGCTCCGCATTGTCCAACAGGACATAGCGTCTCTCAGGCTGGAGATTGGGAACCTCAGCACGATGCTGGGGCAAACGCGGACCATTGTACAGGGAGAGAACGGAGACGCCACGAACAAGGATTTTGAGGAATTCAGGCGAGAGGTCGCAGAAACGCTAAAAATGATAGAGGCGCAAGGACACGGTCCCCCGGAGGATTGTGAGGGCTGGACTACTGTGAAGCCCCGCAAAAGAAATACACATAGTGTTGGGAACAAACCCTATGCAGGAGCTCTCGGCGCGCCCAAATCCGTAGACCCAATTAAACCAAACTACTCGCTCCTGGTGGAGTCTGCTGATCCCCGAGACTCAGGGGAAGACGTAATTAAATCTGTCAAAAGCAGCGTTAATGTCATAGAACTCGGAGTAGGAGTAAACGCTATCAGGAAGCGAAAAAATCAAAAGGTTGTTCTGGCCTGCGACACGGCGGAAGATAGAAGTAAGTTAGAAACCGCCATCAAAAATTCGGGAAATAAACTAACCGTTACACAACTGAAAGCAAGGAATCCCCTGTTACGCCTTACCGGGGTTATAAATGACACCTCGAACACACAGGTGGAGGAGGCAATTCGCAAACAGAATTCTGGCCTCATAAACCAAGCAGGAACCGAGGATCGGACTTGCAGGGTGGTCAGACGGACCAGGGGGAGAACGAGCGAGGTCAGCAATATAATTTTGGAGACTTCGCCCGCTCTTCATAAACTGTTGAGAGATAGGAAACTGCGAATTGGATACCAAATTATACAGGCGAATGACCAGACACCCTTATTGCAGTGCTATCGTTGTCTCGGATTTGGGCACTTCTCCCGGGACTGTCGCAATGAGCCGTCATGTGGCCACTGCTCTGCTCAGCATGACACAAGACAATGCCCAAAGAGAAGTGACCCTCCCACATGCACGAACTGCAAAGATGTAAGTGGCAGTGCAGTGGATCACGCCGCATATAGCCCTAATTGTCCAGTCTGGCAAAAATGGGACCGAATCGCGCGTGATTCAGTCTCTTATTGCTAAGGGCAGCCATGATTCTTGTTCAAAGGATGTTAGCGTCCAAATAATACAGGCCAACCTTGGCAGAGGGTACGCAGCAATGCAGGAATGCCTCTTCGAGGCGGAGAGAACTAAAACTTCATTGCTGCTTATCCAGGAGCCCTACGTAGGGGCAAACGCGCAAGTGAAAACTAATTATCGGGTAATTCAAAAAGGGACTGCCACTACAGACAGCCCAGTTAAGTCAGCAGTCATCGTTGTTGACAGCAATCTACACATTATAGAAGACCCAGACCTAATTACCGAAAATATTGTATCTTTTAAATTTAAGTTGGGTAATATATGGATAGGGATTATCAACATGTACTTGGATAAAACCAAGGACATTGAGCAGGACATGAACACCGTCAGCAACTTCATCGCGCGCCTGAGAGTCGATCACTGCATCATGTGCGGGGACATCAACGCCAAGAGCCCTTGGTGGGGCGGCGAGGCGGAGGATGATAGAGGTACCAAAGTACATGAGACCCTCATTGGGCTTGATTTTCAAATCCTGAACGATGGCAAGCAACCAACCTTCTACACTACAAGAGGCGACCGAGAATACTCCAGTTATGTGGATCTTACGGCATGCTCCCTGAGCATGCTAAACAAAATAAGAGAATGGAAAGTCGAGTTAGACATGATCACTTTGTCCGATCACCGAGCGATTACTTTTCATATTGACGCAAGACAAAGTAATCAAGAAGAGGTACTTAAGAAGACCACTAGAAAGTTCAACACACTAAAGGCGAACTGGGGAACTTTTCGGGAAGAACTACTGAAAGGACTCTGCGAAGAGGGCCTCATAGGAGGACTCAACGATGCACATACACCGCAGGATATAGATGATTATTTACAAAAATATGAAGCCTGTGTAGAACGAGCCTGCAGAGAGTCGATGCCGAAGTCTAATAACATCGCAACTATCAGGGTTAGAAAATGGTGGACGCAAGAGTTAACCGCACTGAAGCGAGAAATGATCAGATCCAGAAGAAAGATTAGATTTGCCAACCAACGAAGAAAACCATATGTTATTCAAGATTACAAGACAGCACTTGAGGAGTACAAGACCGGGTTGTCAAGCGCCATAACAAACAGCTGGAAGGAATTCTGCACTGGACAGGGGAAGGAAGGAATATGGAAAGGAGCCTATAAAATACTAAGGGACTGTACTAAAGCAACAGGCGACAAGCTCCTAAGAAGCCCTACGGGAAACAGTACCCTCACCCCAGAAGACTCTGCTCAGTTGCTGGCCGACACGTTTTATCCGTCCGATGATTGCTGCACAGATACGTTTGAGCAATCCCAAAGACGTAAACTAGCTAAAGAAATGGTCGGAGAAATGCGCGGACAACTATCTCACCACAGCGCCACACCATTCACGGAAGATGAGGTGAGAAGTGCACTAGGTGTTATGAGCCCGAAAAAAGCTCCTGGAGCAGATGGATTCACGGCTGACATTTGCCAAGCTGCATATAACGCCAACCCCCAAGTCCTGCTCTCAATATATAATCAATGTCTGTACCTAGGATATTTCCCTTGTCAATGGAAGATAGCCACGGTTAAGGTGATCCCCAAACCCGGTAAGGACGACTATGCCCAACCTAAAGCGTATAGACCGATTGGACTCCTGCCGGTGTTTGGGAAAACGCTGGAAAAGATGTTCACCAATAGGATAATGTGGCAATTAGGTAACTCTTTAAGCAAGAGGCAATATGGCTTCATGCCACAACGCTCCACGGAGGACGCCCTCTACGACGCTGTAACAGGGATACGGCAGGAAATAGAGAACCATAAGATGGCAGTCGCCGTATCCCTGGATATTGAAGGCGCGTTCGACAACGCGTGGTGGCCTGCACTGATCACCCAGCTAATAGCCAAGAAGGTGGACTCCTGGCTGGTGAACTTGCTCACCAGCTACCTAGACTCCAGATCTGTCGTCGTAAGGTATGCCGGGGTGGAAGTGTTGAAAGACACCAATAAAGGCTGCATCCAGGGTTCGGTTTGCGGCCCACTTTTGTGGAACATACTACTCGATAGTCTTTTGGACAAATTCAAAGATGAGACCGTTCGGGTGCAGGCATTCGCGGATGACATACTTGCGATTGCATCTGCCCATGGGACCGAGGAACTCCAGACAGCACTCAACAAGGTACTCAACGAGATCTGGAACTGGGGCAAACAGAATAAACTTAAGTTTGCCCCACAAAAGACGCAAACAGTATTCTTCACCAGGAAGCTCAAATACTATGTTCCTCGGCTTTTTATGGGTGGGGTTGAACTAAAGATAGCCGACACCATGAAAGTCCTCGGATTAATAATTGACAAGACGCTTTCCTTCAGGGAACACATCAGCATGGTGACGACTAAGGCGGCCAATTTCTACAAACTAGTGTCCCGAACCGCAAGAGCCCACTGGGGACTGAACTCAAACGTTATTAGACTGATTTATATCGCGGTGGTGGAGCCCACGATCCTGTATGCCGCCAGTGTATGGGCACACAAAGCCGAGAGGCAGTACAGCAGATCGAAACTGGATAAGACCACGAGGATTTTTGCACTCATGACAGCAAAGGCCCACAAAACAATATCTTTGGCTTCGGCCTGCATTTTGGCAGGCATTATCCCATTAGATTTAAGAGCGCAAGAAAATAAAAGACTGTACGAGGTCAAACGAGGAAATACACTCCCGGAGTTACCAGATCGCCAGATGGAGCGACCGATCAGTCCGTTTGCACTAAAACATCCAGCTAAAAGAATAACCCTGGCATTTAAGTCCATCGAAAACCAGGAGGAACTAGACGCAATCGGATCTGATCGGTTGCTAGCATTTACTGATGGCAGCAAAATTGAAGGCCGCGTCGGTGCCGCAATCACCCTATGGGAAAACGGAGCAGAGATCATCCACAAAAAGATCCTGCTGGAAAGATACTGCTCAGTATACCAAGCGGAGCTACTGGCCATTCGCGAAGCCATCAGGATAGTTCTGAGCAAGAGGAGAGGAGAGCGGGTCTTCATCCTGAGCGACTCTCGCTCAGCTCTGGAAAGCATCTCGGGATGGAGTCCGCTGCACCCATTGGTCCACGAAATCAAGGAGTTGATCCAAGACGCCTCAGAAGCAGGGGGGGAAATAGGATTCTTTTGGATTCGAGCTCACCAGGGAATGCCAGGTAACGAGAGGGCCGATGAACTGGCCAAAGAAGCGGCTCTAAAACTTAAATCAAAGCCCGCATACGACAGGTACCCTATCACATACGCCAGACGCCTCATCAGGGACTCCACATTGACAGCATGGCAGACAAGATATACTGAGTACACCACGGGCGCCGTCACAAAATTGTTTTTCCCGGAAGTCCGTGAAGCCCATAGAACAATAAGAAAAATACTAAAACTAGATAACTATATGGCACAGCTTTTTACGGGCCATGGCGGATTCAAATCATATCTTTACCGTTTCAAACTGGCGGGGGACTCGTGTTGCCCTTGTGACGACCTTTCGGAGGAAACAATCGAACATATCCTGATCGATTGTCCCAGATTCGGGAGACAGAGGTACGATTGCGAGGGCAGCACGGGTCTCTCCGTAACCAGAGAAAATTTACCTAATCTCGTCAACAACGATGACTGCAGGACCTCCTTTCTAAAATTTGCAATTGATGCGGTTAAAGCTGCGGGCAAACTAAATGGTTCAAAATAGGGCTACTAAAATATGTGTTAGCAATAGTTTATAGAATCCCTGTTCCCGGTCCCTGTCCCCAGGAGGTAGTAGCTGGCGCCGGTTTTGTCACTGGTGACATTATTGTGGTCCCATGTCACCGGTGACAGAATTGTTGCCACCTGTCACCGGTGACAAAATTGTTGTCACTTGTCACCGGTGACATGTTTAATGTATACATTCAGGAGAAATTAGGTTACTTAGGTTAATTAGGTTAGGGACGGCCGATGCCAGGAACGGAGGCTGGCCTCCTCGCTCTCCTCCACTTCCTCCTCGGAGACGGAGGCGAGGAAGTAAGTGGTGGCTGGCGCTGGTTTTGTCACCGGTGACATTATTGTAGTCGCATGTCACCTGTGATAGAACTGCTGTCACTTGTCACCGGTGACACGTTGAAGTATATGTCCAGGAGAAATTAGGTTACTCAGGTCAATTAAGTGAATGTTCAATAGGCCCATTCCCAATAGTGGTATTATTGTGGTGACACATGTTGTTATGCCACCGGCGACAGAATTGCTGTCTCTGTCTCCGGTGACATGTTTAATGTATATTTAATGTATATCCAGGAGACACTAGGTTACTTAGGCTAAGGGAAAAAAAAAAAAAAAAAAAAAAAAAAAAAAAAAAAAAAAAAAAAAAAAAAAAAAAAAAAAAAAAAAAAAAACAACAAAAAAAAAAAAAAAAAAAAAAAAAAAAAAAAAAAAAAAAAATTGTTCATTAATTAGCTGATAATACCTAGCCCATAAGTCCTAGCCCATAAGCAATACTCATGTTAACAAATAAAGTACAAATAGACAAGTGTAAATAGCTACGGTGTAAATAGCTTAACCAATCGTTAAATTATACGACGCGCAACTAACCGATACAAAAAAAAAAAAAAAAAAAAAAAAAAAATAGGATAATTTGTTAAAGTATACAAGGTTGTCGCATAATTAATAGCGACAGGTTAGTAGGACCGCTGGTGGTTTTAGTGGGTAGTCCAGGCAATGGGAGTCCCACATACTCTGCGGATAGCTTAGCCCTCATCCTAATGGGGGTTCAGCTATCAGCAGAGATGCGTAAAAGCATTTCCACCAGCGGGATATAAAAAAAAAAAAAAAAAAAAAACCTAACCTAACCTAACCTAACCTAACCTAACCTAACCTAACCTAACCTAACCTAACCTAACCTAACCTAACCTAACCTAACCTAACCTAACCTAACCTAACCTAACCTAACCTAACCTAACCTAACCTAACCTAACCTAACCTAACCTAACCTAACCTAACCTAACCTAACCTAACCTAACCTAACCTAACCTAACCTAACCTAACCTAACCTAACCTAACCTAACCTAACCTAACCTAACCTAACCTAACCTAACCTAACCTAACCTAACCTAACCTAACCTAACCTAACCTAACCTAACCTAACCTAACCTAACCTAACCTAACCTAACCTAACCTAACCTAACCTAACCTAACCTAACCTAACCTAACCTAACCTAACCTAACCTAACCTAACCTAACCTAACCTAACCTAACCTAACCTAACCTAACCTAACCTAACCTAACCTAACCTAACCTAACCTAAAGAGCACCGAGACAAGTTTCGGAATATATAGTGATTCCAGATCTGCGCTGGAGACTGTAGTCAGTTATCACTCGCACCACCCACTAGCAGTAGGGGCCCGCAAGAACCTGGAGCGGGCTCTTGCCCAGAGCAAAGTTGTCACTTTGTTCTGGATAAAAGCCCACGCTGGCCTCGCTGGAAATGAACGCGCTGACGAGCTGGCGAAAAGCGCCGCCCTCTACTCAAAAAAGCGTCCAGACTACGATCTATGCCCGGTATCATTTGTCAAGGGCCAAATCCGCAAGGAATCCCTTGACGAATGGAACCGGAGATATGGATCAGGCGAAACTGCAGGAACGACCAAAACATTCTTCCCAAACGCGGTTGAAGCGCATGGAATGGTCCAAAAGATCACCCTGGACAGTGTTACCACCCAATTGTTTACGGGGCATGGCGGCTTTGGAGAATACTTGCACAGATTCAAATGCAAAGACGATCCAGGCTGTGTCTGCGACCCCAACTGTGACGAAACTGTATTACACATATTAATTGAGTGTCCGCAGCACGGCAGAGAAAGAGAAAATCTAGAACAGGAGATGCAAATGAATCTGTGCAAGGATTCCCTGGCTAATATATTAAAAACTAATAAAACAAGGGATTTATTTTTAAAGTATGCCAAAAAAGTTGTTAATATAGTCATAGATAGGAATAAAACGTAAGCTATAAGATAATGTGTATAGGATAGATCTACATTTACTCTGTATTATTAGAATATAGGAACAAAATATAGATAGTGCACACATAGCTAAAATAAATTTAGTATATACTTAATATAACTAATAAATATTATTAATATAATTTTCAAATAAAAAATGACCGTAAACAATTAATAATTAGATAAACAAAGGCTTTGACTACGTCAGAGGTGTCTACTGATTTTATAAAAAAAAAAAAAAAAAAAAAAAAAAAAAAAAAAAAAACCTAACCTAACCTAACCTAACCTAACCTAACCTTACCTAACCTAACCTAACCTAACCTAACCTAACCTAACCTAACCTAACCTAACCTAACCTAACCTAACCTAACCTAACCTAACCTAACCTAACCTAACCTAACCTAACCTAACCTAACCTAACCTAACCTAACCTAACCTAACCTAACCTAACCTAACCTAACCTAACCTAACCTAACCTAACCTAACCTAACCTAACCTAACCTAACCTAACCTAACCTAACCTAACCTAACCTAACCTAACCTAACCTAACCTAACCTAACCTAACCTAACCTAACCTAACCTAACCTAACCTAACCTAACCTAACCTAACCTAACCTAACCTAACCTAACCTAACCTAACCTAACCTAACCTAACCTAACCTAACCTAACCTAACCTAACCTAACCTAACCTAACCTAACCTAACCTAACCTAACCTAACCTAACCTAACCTAACCTAACCTAACCTAACCTAACCTAACCTAACCTAACCTAACCTAACCTAACCTAACCTAACCTAACCTAACCTAACCTAACCTAACCTAACCTAACCTAACCTAACCTAACCTAACCTAACCTAACCTAACCTAACCTAACCTAACCTAACCTAACCTAACCTAACCTAACCTAACCTAACCTAACCTAACCTAACCTAACCTAACCTAACCTAACCTAACCTAACCTAACCTAACCTAACCTAACCTAACCTAACCTAACCTAACCTAACCTAACCTAACCTAACCTAACCTAACCTAACCTAACCTAACCTAACCTAACCTAACCTAACCTAACCTAACCTAACCTAACCTAACCTAACCTAACCTAACCTAACCTAACCTAACCTAACCTAACCTAACCTAACCTAACCTAACCTAACCTAACCTAACCTAACCTAACCTAACCTAACCTAACCTAACCTAACCTAACCTAACCTAACCTAACCTAACCTAACCTAACCTAACCTAACCTAACCTAACCTAACCTAACCTAACCTAACCTAACCTAACCTAACCTAACCTAACCTAACCTAACCTAACCCTCACCAGTACAAAATAGCGCAAGCAAACTTGCAGCGTAGCAAATTGGCTACGACCGAACTCCTGATCGAAGCCGGAAAACGCAAGATAGCCATAGCACTGCTTCAGGAACCTTACGTGGGTGGGACGCGAAGTGTTAGGAGTTACCGGGGTGTCCGAATCTTCCAGAGCTCAGGAACAGGAAATGGGACTGTTAAAGCGGCTATTGCTGTCTTTGATAGCGACTTAAATATAATACAGTACCCACAACTTACCACGGACAACATCGTCGTGGTGGGAGTCCAAACCAGTGCATGGACGATCACCCTAGTCTCCTACTACTTCGAGCCCGACCAGCCCATAGGGCCATACCTGGAGCACCTGAAAAAGGTCGTACGAAAAACGGGACCAAAAAGGCTGATCATAGGAGGAGACGCAAATGCCAAAAGTAACTGGTGGGGCAGCCCAAATGAGGACATCAGAGGTGAGGAGGTGTGTGGAGCTCTCGCTGAGATGGATATGCATATTCTCAATATGGGAGAGGTACCAACATTCGACACCGTCAGGGGCGGGAGGAGATTCTGCAGCCATGTCGATGTGACGGCGGGCACTGCGGATATGCTCGAACTCGTGGACGGTTGGCACGTAGTAGAAGGCCTCACAAACTCGGACCACAACGGCATAATGTTTGGTATAACACTTCAAAAATCACAAAACACAAAAATACAAAGAACAACACGCAAATATAACACAAAAAAAGCAAATTGGGGTCTCTTTCATGAGAAACTGGCCCAAATTATGCGGGACACTGAACTCAATACACAAAACATAGCCAAAATAGAAAACAGAGAACAAATTGACAACACAATAGAAGCATACACTAAAGCCATAACAGACACATGCACGCAGACAATACCAAACAAAAAACACACAGAAACACTTACCGTGCCGTGGTGGTCCGAGAGCTTAGCTGAGATGAAAAAGCAAGTGACGACCCGAAGACGCAGGATCCGCAGTGCAGCGCCGATTCGCAGGCAGATGGTTGTAGACCAGTACCTGAAAGAAAAAGAAAAATATGAACTGGCAACTAAAGAGGCAGCAGAGCAGAGCTGGAGAGATTTCTGCGGGAAACAGGACAGGGAAGGAGTGTGGGAAGGCATATATAGAGTGATTAGTAGAGTCAAACGTAGAGAAGAGGACGTGCCATTGATAGAGGGGGGTACGACGTTGGACGCTGAGGGCTCTGCTCGATTACTGGCTGAGACTTTCTACCCGAGGGACTTGAAGGATGGGGACAGCGTACAACATCTGCAAATAAGAGCCTTAGCAGAAACAGCAAACGAAAGTGGTCACGATGATCATGACCCTCCGTTTACAATTGAGGAGCTAGAAGACGCTGTGAAGTCCTTCAACCCCAAAAAAGCCCCCGGAGCCGATGGTTTCACGGCCGACATCTGCTCACATGCAATAAAAGTGGACCCAACGTACTTCCTGGCTCTCCTCAACAAATGCATGGAACACGGCAGCTTCCCAAAGGCCTGGAAGGAGGCAACAGTAGTCGTGTTGAGAAAGCCAGGAAAGGATACGTACACCGCGCCTAAATCATATCGACCTATCGGGCTTTTGCCCGTATTAGGAAAGATATACGAGAAGATGCTGGTGGGCCGCCTCAAGTTCTACGTGCTACCTCGGATCAGTACTCACCAGTATGGATTTATGCCACAGAAGAGTACGGAAGACGCCCTGGTTACGTTAATAACACGCATCCGCGAAAAACTACATCAAAAGAGACTAGTAACACTGGTCTCTTTAGACATCGAGGGCGCCTTCGACAGTGCTTGGTGGCCAGTGATAAAGACCAGACTGGCTGAGGAAAAATGTCCCGCGAACTTGAGGCGTGTCATCGGTAACTACCTCAGCGACAGGATGGTGGAGGTCAGATATGCGGGAGCAATACACAGAAGGAGCACGGAGAAGGGATGCGTCCAAGGCTCCATAGGAGGACCAATCCTGTGGAACCTTCTGCTAGACCCACTCCTCAGGCTGATGGAACGAAGGGGGGTCTATTGCCAGGCCTTTGCTGACGACGTGGTGTTGCTTTTTGACGGTGGAGAGGCCCGGGAGATCGAGGGACGGGCGAATGCTGCCCTCGAATGTGTTCGGGCGTGGGGTGTCGATAACAAACTAAAATTTGCACCACACAAAACTTGCGGCATGGTAATAACTAAGAAACTGAAATTCGACACACCACGCCTGAGCATGGGAGGGGTCAGCGTCGAAATGTCCCCGGAGATCAAAATCCTCGGGCTCACCATCGATGACAAGCTAACGTTTAACGCCCACGTCGCTAATGCATGTAAAAAAGCAATAGGGATCTACAAACAACTCGTTAGAGCGGCCCGTGTGAGCTGGGGTCTCAGCCCCGACATTATTCGCACCATATACACTGCAGCGGTGGAACCGGTGATTCTGTACGCTGCAGCCGCATGGGCCCCGGCGGCAGAAAAACTGGGAGTCCGCAAGCAGCTCGGCACAGTACAAAGGGGTTACGCCCAAAAGATGTGTAAGGCGTATCGGACGGTATCACTCAACTCGGCTCTCTTGCTCACGGGGACGCTCCCTCTAGACCTCCGAGTCCGTGAGGCAGCCTCGTTATACGAGGCTAAGAAGGGAGCACCTAGACGTGATTTAGTTGATAGAGAAATTGAGAAGATGGCACCGAAGATACAAGCCCCACATCCTACGGAACAAATGGGACTGAAGTTCCAAAACCTGGTGGACGAGGAACAATTTTCGTGCCACAGTGACTACACTGTGC
>OV281094.1:40000-45000 GCA_923060345.2 Erebia aethiops
TGACAGATCTGACCTCGTTGGCTGGCGTAGTAAATGCGCTCTCAAAGAGCATTGTTTCGGCTGTTTTTGATGGAAAAAGCGTTACCGCCCTCAATAAGAAGCTCATCGCTCAAGCTGCTGAGGAAATGCGGCTGGCAGTGGCAGCATTTGAGCGTCTCTCTGGCACGCTTGCCCTCCCGTCTGACCCCAATACCCCTGCCCCTCCGGATACAGCTGCATCGGTTGCCTCAATTGACGCGGTGACTGCGACTGCAGCTGTTGCTAATGTCGAGGAGTTACGCAAAGAACTTGCCACTTGTGTGGATGAGGTAAGGAAGCTGCGCAACGACCTCTCCACGGCCCCTACTAGTGCGACTATGAAAAGAGATATAACGGACTGCGTCCGAGGAGAAATAGGGAACCTGAAAACTGATCTGATCTCCCTTGCTTCTGAACCGACGCACCCCACATACGCGCGGATACTGGCCACGCCGGCTACACCAACACCAACGACATTTACACCGGCGACATCCCATGCCCCACACGCCCCTGTGTCCCGACCGGCAATAATTGTCGCGACTAAAGAGCCAATAAACACTCGGCGGGAGATGATGACTGCTTGGAGGAACAGCATCAGCTTCCGCGACAGCAATTACGGCCCTGCGGGCATTCAGCCCATTTCCAACAACAAACTTAGGGTCGAATTTGATACGGAACAACATAGGGATGATGCCCTCAGGCGTCTGAGTGATTCCAACAAGGTCAGTGCTGAGCCGGCTCGCCTGCTTCGACCAATGGTCATCATTAAGGGTATATCCAAAGACGCTGCACCTGAGGAATTAACTAACATAATTTTGCGCCAAAATCCGACACTTGCCTCAAATCCTGATACGGTGCCAAGCTCAGACGTCCAACTTCGCTTTGTTAGGCGTAATCGGAATGATAAATTATACAATGCGGTCCTCATCACCTCCCCCAGTATATTTAAGAAAATCGTTAAATCAGGCCGCTTGTGTATCGACCACCAGAGGGTTCATGTGGAGGAATTCTCCCCCTTTATGCAATGCTATGCATGTTTTCAATTTGGGCATACTCAAAAACACTGCCAGGCCTCAGAGGCTACACGATGCTCATACTGCGCTGAAGAGACACACAAGGAAGCTGAGTGCCCTGCAAAAACGCAAAATAAACCTCCCAATTGTAGCAATTGCGCTCAGCGCAACACCAAATTCGGACATAAACATGACACACGCCACACAGTAAACTCCCACTCCTGTCCCATAATACAATCAATGAAAGACCGAGTGAATCAACGAATCGATTATGGTTTTTAGTCCATTAAATTTTTTACAATGTGCACAAATCAATACAGGTAGAAGCAGGAACGCCCTTCAAGAGGTCGTGGTGGACGCTCACAGGAATAATTTAGAAATTATATTTGTGAGTGAACCTTACACGGGCAAAAACAAATTCATGAGTCCTGTTAGTGGATACACCCTCTATCAGTTTCCGGGTCAAACTGAGGTTAAAGCTGCCATATTGGTTAGAGAGGGAGTCGTCAGCACGCTTGGAATTAGTGAATTCTCTACCCCTAACTTAAGTATTATAAAAATCAATTACAAAGGCCGAAGAGATATCTATCTCACATCAATTTACATTCAACCCAGGCAGGATAGTACAGAAACAATCACTAAACTTGATAGATTTCTTCACAGTACCGCGGGAGCCAAACACATAATTTGCGGCGATTTTAACGGGTGGCACAATTTGTGGGGGTCCAATAAATCCAATAGTAGAGGACAAATAATTGCGGATCTCATCATGACTCACGGGTTAGCCGTGTGTAATGTCGGTACAACCCCAACTTTTGAGACCATCACTCACGGCACTTATAGAGCATCCATTATTGATTTGACACTCAACAGTCACCCTAATCTCATTTCTATTAATAACTGGAAAATCGACTCTAACCTCTGTCCCTCATCTGACCATAACGCAATTAGTTTCAATATTTCACTGAGACAGATATCTCTCACCAAAAATGTTAAACTATCAACCTTCCGGTATGATACTTCTCATGTTAAATGGGATCTTATATCCGAAAATTTCAAAAGAATAATTTCTGAAAAACTAGACACCCGTTCTGACATAAATACCTTACAGACCAATGACATTGATGAATATATTGCTAATCTCACTACTTGCATCCAGGCTGCTTGTGATGAACTCTTGCCTAGGGCAACTCGTCCCCCTACTCGCGCGCCATGGTGGAGCGACGACCTGGAACAAATGAAAAAGAAGGTTATTGCTAATCACCATAAAATCTGTAAACAGGTCCGTCGTAAACTGCCACTGGACGAGTTAGTTGCTGAAAGGGACTCGCTTAGATCCGAGTACTCGGAGGCTATTAGGGCCGCCTCTACTGACAGCTTCAGGGAATTTTGTAACAAGCAGAAAAAAGAAGACGTATATTCCATTACCAACCGGATTATAAAAACTAGACCCCTAAGACAACCACCTACTACATTAAGGCGCGATGACGGCACTTATACTACAAACTCTTCTAATACGGCCACTGCACTCCTCAATAAATTCTTCCCTGATGACACTGCTGACCTCACTGACTTCCAAAAATGGAGACGGTCCACCACACTACTGCCTATTGACACCCCAGAAGATCCACCATTTACTTTCACTGAGGTCATCACTTGTTTAAAAGACATGAATCACAGAAAAGCGCCGGGACCCGACCACCTGACATCAGACATCTGCCTGCTATTTACTGAACTATTTCCCAATATCATTACTGATTTAATGAACAGATGTTTACAGCTCGGATACTTCCCTGAGAAGTGGAAGGTGGCCTATGCAAAAATTATTCCCAAACCCAACAAGACTGACTACACTGACTGCTCTTCTTACCGACCCATTGGACTTATCAACGTATTAGGGAAACTACTTGAAAAACTTATCATGAACAGACTCATTTATCATATGAATAACAACGACCTTAACTGTGACAAACAATTCGGATTTAAGATGCAGACTAGCTCTATAAATGCACTGGACTGCGCGCTAGGCGTTGTCGACCGCGCTTTATCAGCCAAACAACACGTAATTATGGTGTCACTCGATATTAAGGCAGCGTTTGACAACGCCTGGTGGCCTGCTAT
The DNA here is from genome assembly GCA_923060345.2 of Erebia aethiops. NCBI lineage: Eukaryota > Metazoa > Arthropoda > Insecta > Lepidoptera > Nymphalidae > Erebia > Erebia aethiops. Next base: position 43,153 of record OV281094.1, read on the forward strand.
TTTCCACAGACTTCGGCATATCAACTGCCCCCGAAACATCTATAGGATTCTTACGAGTTATATTGAGGATAGATATGTATACTTGGCTTTTGCTGACTGCCGTGTAGAAAAAAATATGTCAAAAGGTTGCGTCCAGGGCTCGGTTTGTGGACCAACCTTATTCAATCTTTTACTTGATGAGCTATTGTGCAGCAATTTGCCCCCGGGATGCCATCTGCAGGCCTATGCTGATGACGTGCTTCTTGTGGCTCAGTCGGACGACATCGTCTCACTTGAAAGGGCTACAAATGAGGCTTTAACGCGGATTGCATCTTGGGGAGAATCTGTAAAACTAAAATTTGGGCCTGAGAAAACACAATGCATGGCATTTACTAACAAAGCAGCTAAAACTAGAATCACATTTAACGGCCATCCCGTCTCTTTCATGAATCAAATTAAGTTGTTGGGTGTTATCATTGACAGAAAAAGGAATTTTATTAAACATAGTGATTATGTCATCAACAAGGCCAAAAAACTCTTCAATAAACTCACAATGTTCATTAAACCCACCTGGGGGGTACACCCGGAAAATGTAAAAATTATTTACGAGACTGTCATTCAGCCTATCATATGCTATGGCGCTGGCATCTGGGCTGGAGCACTTAAATATAAATGTGTTGAAAAGAAGCTTCTTGCATTGCAGAGACTATTCGCGATTAAAATCATACAAGGGTTCAGAACAACTAGCACCGCCTCCTCCATTACAATTGCCCAACTAATTCCACTCCCATATAAAATCAGTGAAGTTTCTGGCATTGAAAAGACTAAACTTCGTGGTACATCAGATTTCCTACCGAGTGATGTCCCCTTGGAGAGTTTGGCCACCCCCTCTGAGCTTCTGCACCCGGCCGACAGAACTGGGATAAATTTTAATGCTATACCCTCCCGGGCTGAGCACGACGCTCTGATAGATCACGACACGGAGGAACACATCAATATATACACCGATGGTAGTAAGCATGATGGCGCGGTTGGTGCAGCATTTGTTGCTCTCCGATCTGATAGCGCTATCATGGTTACAAAGAAATATAGACTGCACGGCTGCTGCTCTGTATTCCAGGCGGAAATGCTAGCCATTCATAGGGCCGTCGCATGGGTGGAGGGCAGTAAACACGCGTGCAAGCAGATACGAATCCTTTCTGACAGCGAGTCTGCTTTGAGTGAATTATCCAACCCTAATAGCGTCAATCCATTCGCCGTCAAAATTCATCGCATTTTGCACAACATCAAACAGAGAATAATCGATCTTCAATTTGTTTGGATCAAGGCACATATTGATATCCCTGGTAACGAGATGGCTGATGCTGCAGCCAAATCTGCAACGACTCTTCACAGCCAGCTGAGTTATCATTATGTGCCTATCAGTTACATTAAACACAGATATGCTGAATCACGCGTAGTTGCCAAAAATAATTTACACGCCCTCTGCACACACACAAGAGTTCTTTTCCCATCCCTCGAATCACTTGACTTATTCCTCTCCAAATTTAGACCATACTTTCACATAACCCAATTCCTCACTAATCATGGATATCATAAATCATATCTTCATAGATTCCACATCACCCAGGATGACCTTTGCCCATGCGATGGCACCACTGCACAAACGCTGGAGCACCTCATCCAGGTGTGCCCGCGATTTGCAAACACTAGAACCAACCACGAGATAGCGGCGGGCATTGTTAACCCCTATGACATTAAATGCATCTTAAAGAAACCTGTGCTCATAAAAACTTTCAACGCACACCTACAATACATTGCCCGTCAACTCAAAAAATTCAATCAGACGTAATTGATTAAGGCTGATTG
>OV281094.1:50000-52500 GCA_923060345.2 Erebia aethiops
GTTCAGTGTGCAGTGTCAGTGAGTGAGAGTGTGTGATGAGTGGCTCGAGTTGCTGGGACCTGGGACCTGATTGCCTGACTCCTCCCTGCGAATGGATACCAATGTAAGTCTCGAATGAATTCATAAATACACATGTGATTAAAGTTAAATATTAGAAATGATTAGAACTCCAACAAAGGCGCCTGAGCTTGGCCAGGGCTCCCCGACTGGGCCGGCTTACACGTCAGACTATGCTGACATGAACACAGTAGCCATGACTGCGACTGTGGCTAACGAAACGATGGCGACTGGTTCTGCAGCTGATACTGCGACGGTCCCTTCGGCGCCCCTTAAAAGCTCTAGGCGTGCGCTCAATCAACCTGTCGCAACACCTGAACTTCCTGCAAAAGCTGCCCAAGTGACAGATCTGACCTCGTTGGCTGGCGTAGTAAATGCGCTCTCAAAGAGCATTGTTTCGGCTGTTTTTGATGGAAAAAGCGTTACCGCCCTCAATAAGAAGCTCATCGCTCAAGCTGCTGAGGAAATGCGGCTGGCAGTGGCAGCATTTGAGCGTCTCTCTGGCACGCTTGCCCTCCCGTCTGACCCCAATACCCCTGCCCCTCCGGATACAGCTGCATCGGTTGCCTCAATTGACGCGGTGACTGCGACTGCAGCTGTTGCTAATGTCGAGGAGTTACGTAAAGAACTTGCCACTTGTGTGGATGAGGTAAGGAAGCTGCGCAACGACCTCTCCACGGCCCCTACTAGTGCGACTATGAAAAGAGATATAACGGACTGCGTCCGAGGAGAAATAGGGAACCTGAAAACTGATCTGATCTCCCTTGCTTCTGAACCGACGCACCCCACATACGCGCGGATACTGGCCACGCCGGCTACACCAACACCAACGACATTTACACCGGCGACATCCCATGCCCCACACGCCCCTGTGTCCCGACCGGCAATAATTGTCGCGACTAAAGAGCCAATAAACACTCGGCGGGAGATGATGACTGCTTGGAGGAACAGCATCAGCTTCCGCGACAGCAATTACGGCCCTGCGGGCATTCAGCCCATTTCCAACAACAAACTTAGGGTCGAATTTGATACGGAACAACATAGGGATGATGCCCTCAGGCGTCTGAGTGATTCCAACAAGGTCAGTGCTGAGCCGGCTCGCCTGCTTCGACCAATGGTCATCATTAAGGGTATATCCAAAGACGCTGCACCTGAGGAATTAACTAACATAATTTTGCGCCAAAATCCGACACTTGCCTCAAATCCTGATACGGTGCCAAGCTCAGACGTCCAACTTCGCTTTGTTAGGCGTAATCGGAATGATAAATTATACAATGCGGTCCTCATCACCTCCCCCAGTATATTTAAGAAAATCGTTAAATCAGGCCGCTTGTGTATCGACCACCAGAGGGTTCATGTGGAGGAATTCTCCCCCTTTATGCAATGCTATGCATGTTTTCAATTTGGGCATACTCAAAAACACTGCCAGGCCTCAGAGGCTACACGATGCTCATACTGCGCTGAAGAGACACACAAGGAAGCTGAGTGCCCTGCAAAAACGCAAAATAAACCTCCCAATTGTAGCAATTGCGCTCAGCGCAACACCAAATTCGGACATAAACATGACACACGCCACACAGTAAACTCCCACTCCTGTCCCATAATACAATCAATGAAAGACCGAGTGAATCAACGCATCGATTATGGTTTTTAGTCCATTAAAAGAGTTCTTTTCCCATCCCTCGAATCACTTGACTTATTCCTCTCCAAATTTAGACCATACTTTCACATAACCCAATTCCTCACTAATCATGGATATCATAAATCATATCTTCATAGATTCCACATCACCCAGGATGACCTTTGCCCATGCGATGGCACCACTGCACAAACGCTGGAGCACCTCATCCAGGTGTGCCCGCGATTTGCAAACACTAGAACCAACCACGAGATAGCGGCGGGCATTGTTAACCCCTATGACATTAAATGCATCTTAAAGAAACCTGTGCTCATAAAAACTTTCAACGCACACCTACAATACATTGCCCGTCAACTCAAAAAATTCAATCAGACGTAATTGATTAAGGCTGATTGCCATATGTAAATTATGCACGACTAGATCAAACTTCTATCGTGCTCCTGTATATTTATATATTTGTATATTTGGATATTTCTTAATACACAAAGAGTGGAGGTCGGCACGCACAAATCAAGTCATTTGTAACTTTAACAAAGCTAATGATGAGTGCGTGCTGGCCTCCATACTCTATACTTGTTCTGTGTGCCTCTGTATTTGTTTTAAGTGTATAGTAATAGGTTAAGTCTCATAATAATTAAGGCTGATTGCCATATGTTAATTGTGCACGATTAGATCAAACTTCTATCGTGCTCCCGCATATTTGCACATTTCTTAATATATTTGTTTTGTGTGCCTCTGTATCTGTTTTCAAGTGTATACCAATAGGTTAAGCTTCATATAATAATTAGGGCTGATTGCCATACG